>CAAE01008017.1:0-10000 GCA_000180735.1 Tetraodon nigroviridis | reverse complement strand
ACACACACACACACATCATTTTACATGCTAATTGGAACAAGGGCTACAACAAATAAATAGCTGCCTAATGAGGTCAAAGGTCAGGCTCCCCACAGTGGTAACGGTCAGTGTGTATGCTACCCACCCACCCACACACACACACACACACACACACACACACACACACACACACACACACACACACACAGAGGTCTGACTGGAAACACATCCGGAGAACAAGTTGCGTTCAGAGAAGATTCCAGGAAAGGAAGCCGCGGCGGCGTTTATGGTAGCGCTTTGGTTCTGGGAGGAGCCTGCCAGGAGGCCCCGCCCCCAGAGACAGAGAGCATGAGAGGAAGACTCCGGTGAGCTGCAGATTCAGCCCAAAACAGAGAAAAAACCTCAACTTCGCTGAGGTGAAACACACCTGGATCCCTGGCTAAAATGTCCACTTTCCGTCTCCGAGGCCCAGCCGGCGTCTCTGGGCGGGTCTCCGAGCCAGAGGCCCAAGCCCCGCCTCCGACGGTCAAACTAGCAACCGTCCTCCACGCTACAGCGGACACGAGCGCAGCGGGGATAGTGTGTCCGAGCCTCATCAATTATTCACACACCTGCACTTCAGAGGCTGGGATGAGCAGGCGGGAGCAGGTTCCCGACCCGCAGCCAGCCCAGCACCGCCGTCGCTGGTTCTTCGGACCAGAACCTGGTCCTTTCTGCCGTTCTGGTGTTTAATGCAGAACAGAACAGGGTGGGAGGGAGCCCAGGACGCCTCCATCTGCCCATCAGCCTCCCAGCAGCAGCTCCACGGCCTCTCTGCTCGTTTGGGAGTTTTCCAGCTTCCTTTGTTTTTCTCTCCGCCGTCGGAGGGGAAACAGCCGCGGAGCCTGTTTTATTTTGAAAACTCGGCCAGACTGCCCCGATGCTGCTTCTGTCAGAAATAGCCTTGGATCAGATTCCTTCTGAGAGGAAAGCAAAGACGTGGGCGACACTTCTGGAGCGTGCCTTGGCACGGCGGCGAGGAGCCGGGAGCGCCGAGCACCTCTGGGCGCCAAGGCTGAGCGCTGCGCCTGGAATCTGGGGGTTGCCAGCTGAAAATCCAAGAACTTTCCAGGCGAAAGCACCTGTGCAGAGCTTCCTGTGGATGAAAGGCAGCGCCGCTCCACGCTAACGCTCAGCGCCCGACACCTGAGCCAACCTGCTAACGTCACAGCGCTACGGCGGCCGCGGAGGGACACGCGGTTAGCCCCCTGCTAACGGGCGCCCGTGCCCTCCGACGCGCTCTAACCCAGCGGGGGGTCCGGCGCAGACGCCGCAGAGGTCACCTCCCCGCCTGACCTCCGGGGTGAGAGCAGCCTCCGAGAGGCGACACCGGCTGAGCCCCGCTGGCCCGGCTCCGGAAGCAGAGGATGTCCTCACAAGAATACCGCAGCCTGAACACACACACACACAACGCGCGCGCGCGCTTGGGCCATTACTCACAGCCTCTCGGTGGCTCTGGGGATGTTCTTGGGGACGGCGTGGATCCCGCGGCCATGGCAGTCCACCGTGGCTCCCAGGCAGCTGCAGGGGGAGGGACACGCCTCCACGCCGCCTCCCCACGGCACCAGCAGCAGCGCCGCGGCCCACGCCAACATCAGCCGGGGCCCCCGGGCCGGGCTGGCGCCTGAACCCGCGGCAGGCATCCCGCGGCTGACGAGCCTCCTCCTGAGGAAGACGAGGCTGAGGAGAGGAAGGCTGGGACGGGAGCTTCAGCAGCACCTTCAGTGGGAGCCTCCTCTTCGCTCAGAGCTGCCTCACGCCGGCTCCTCTTCCTCTGCTCTGCTCAGGCTCTCCTGCAGCCGTACAGTGGGTGTGTGTGTGGGTGTGTGTGTGCCTCTCCCCTCCACTTTTCATTGAGTCATTGTGCACTGAACAGTGAGCCACTAGAGAAGACGGGGGGGACTCCCTCACTTGCTCTGCAGGCACACACACACACACACACCAATCATCCATCAAAAGCTTTGGCAAATAACAGCAGAAAGACTCCTCCCTCTGCCCCAGTCTTTTACCCCCCTCACACACACACACACACACACACACACACACACACACACACACACACACGCAGCAGCACCGGCGTGAACTCACATCTATTCAGTGACCACAGGACGAGGAGCCGCCACCTCCTGACGGCAGCCTTCTCCCTCTCTCTCTGTTGTCCTCTATCTCTCTCGCCCACTTTCCTCTCCTGGGGGGGAGGAAAGTCCCCGAGGCTGCATGGATATTATGAGGGGGGAGAGAGAGAGAAGGGGGGAGGAAGGGGAGGAAATCGTGATCACTGTGAAGCATCCGCCTGAGGGATCTGAGGACAGAAAGAGAAAATAAATGAGTGAAATAAAGACGGAGCGAAGGAGGGGGGAGGAGGGGGGGGCGCACACTTACTATCACACTGGGACGTTTCTGGTGAGACTGGCAGAGCTGGAATCCCACCAGCTGCTCCAGCTCACAAAGAATTCCCCCAAACCCAGATTCTGCTTTGATCTTTCAAAGCTCCTCACACGAAAGAACGTCGGATTGCTCGATGGAAGCTGGAGGAAGACGGAAAGCCCCGCCTCCTTCCCCGCCTATAAGGTGCCAAAACGTCCAGCATATTCATTTTGTTCAGCGTAATATATGTAAACATTTGTGTGGTGAGGATGTGTGTGTGTGTGTGTGCGCGCGTGTGTGTGTGTGTGTGAGGGGTGGGGGTTACTGTGCGTGGCCTCAGTGTGACGGGCTCATTTAAGCCGCCGTCCCAGAAGTGATGAGAAACAAATTGGCCACAGGCGAGGACGCTTCAACGGCGATGAGCCCCAACAAAGGCCGGGACATGTTGACATCTTCTGGGGGGCCGAGCCTGGCTTTCTGGGGCAGGAGTGGGGGGGCCGACTCCACACGCCTGAATCAATCCTGGAGAAACGGAGCAGAAACCCGACGTTTAGGTCTGGAGCTGTCTGCCCAACAAACTGGAAGGGTTGATTTTTAGGCGTGGGCGTTCGTCAGCGGTGGAGCATCCGAGCGTGAAGGAAGATCTTTGATTCAGGCAGAAAAACAATCAACTGATAATCAATTAATTCATTTATTCAGTTAAAATCACCTTTACATGAAGCCAACAATGCTGTTTTATCTGTAGACTCCATTTATTGGTTCTTTATTGCTGTTGCATTTAAAATGACGCAGCTTAAACCCACTTTAGATCCATTTTATAAATTAGAGACTGTTGAAGTTGTAGTTCCTGCAGAAGAACAGGTCGGGTTTGACCTTTGACCTTGCTAAATACTCAAATAAAAGAATCAACCGGCTCCTGCTGTCCGCCGCCTCCACCTAGCGGACGCAGGCAGCCATTACACCCAAGGGATGGACGGAATTAGACAGATTTGGATTTTTGTTCGGTTTTTTAAGGAAAAAAGATTTATTCCGAAGCGAACAGCCAAGGAATGCACGTACACGTTTAAATTATTTTACACTGAAACACAAAAATAAAAACGGTGACCACAGCCTGAACCCGCCTCGCCTAAAGAACCCATCAGTAACTTGGTTCAGAGGGAAAAACAAATCTTCACATTTTTGTTCAGTGTGTGTAACAGCTGAAATATTAAATACAAATATGTAAACATTAGTGGACATTTTGTTTCCCAAAAGAGCAAAAATAAACGTTTGTATCTTTACAGTAATGGGTCACGTTACCATGACGACCGACTGGAAAAGATTCTGCTGGTTTTTACTGGCTGTCCCCGACATCACACGTGCTCCATAAAACCCACCACGACATCCACAACACCATCGCAACCCCACACACCAGTCCCACCAGTCCCACCAGTCCCACCGGTACCACCAGTCCCACCAGTCCCACCGGTCCCACCAGTCCCACCAGTCCCACCGGTCCCACCGGTACCACCGGTACCACCGGTACCCCCAGTCCCACCGGTACCCCCAGTCCCACCAGTCCCACCAGTCCCACCGGTCCCACCAGTCCCACCAGTCCCACCAGTCCCACCGGTACCCCCAGTCCCACCAGTCCCACCAGTCCCACCGGTCCCACCAGTCCCACCAGTCCCACCAGTCCCACCGGTACCCCCAGTACCACCAGTCCCACCAGTCCCACCGGTACCACCGGTACCCCCAGTCCCACCAGTTAGCTGGGCCCTCCACCAGAGCCGGAGGTTCTGGAACCGGTGCGTCTCCACTCTGCTGGAGGACGGGAAGAGAAACCTGAATCCCAGTTGTCCAAAGGTCCAGGCTTCCCCGACCAGAGCCTGCTGAAGCGCCCCCCACTGGCAGGCTGCAGCAGCAGATAAGCCCCGCCCTTCCCAGTAGACCTACTGGTGGAGACCTACTGGTCGGCTTCCTTCTGACCCTCCGAACGCAAACGAACCGACATCAGCTGATCGCAGCAGAACCCTGGACCAAAGCCTGCCGTCAGAGGACCCTCATCTTCGTCACCACCATCGTCATCATCGTCAGATCTGAACGCCTTCACTCACAAATAAACAACAAATCACATTTAAAAAACTCAAAAATAAAGATAGAGGCCTCCAACGTACCCAAACTACACACACACACACACACACACACACACACACACACACACACACACACACACACACACACAGAACAGTGTAAACCTAGTCTAGTGGGTCGGATGGGTTCAAACACATCCAGAACCAAAGTCCAGAAGAGGAAGAACAAAGGTTGTTTGGGGACATTTATAAAGGTGAAGAAGAAGAGTTGAGAAGTCTAAAGAGGTTTCCTCCGTTCCTCCGGAGCCAGGCTGCTCCTGCAGGTTAACCAGACGGAGGAGGAGCTGAAGCTGAAGAGGAAGAGGAGCAGCTCTGGCTGGCCAGGAGAGGGGCCCCCGCTGGCCCCCGCCGCCCAGGGAAGGACCCCAGGGGTGTTCAGGCTCAGGCCTGAGCCCCCAGAGCCTCCGGGGGCTCATCTGTTACCTGGGAAACGCTCCTGCCGAAGGTAAGTTGCTGCTGTCTGACCACTAGCCCCGCCCTCCCCAGCGCCGGGGAGAAGGCGTTCTCCTTCCCCGGCCTTCTGCGGACGCCGTCGGGGGAGGCGTGTCTGAGGCGCCGTCCGCCGTGGCTGGGTCTCCGCGAGCTTTGCGCTGTTGGCAGAGCGTCCGTTAGAGACTCGCCCGCTCCCCCAACGGGCGTCCCCGTCCGCCCTCACCTTGATGAGCGCGCCCAAGGAGCGGGAGCGGGCGTGCTTCCTGTTGGGGGCGGGGCGGCGCTCCTCGTCCGGGGCCGCCGCGCCCGTCTGCTGCACCAACTGCGTGACAGGAAACAGAGTTGAGGGTTGGAGGCGGAGCTACGCGGCTCAGGCGGGGGCGGGACCCAACCTGGCGGACCAGCTTCTTCTTCTTGGCCGAGTCGGGCATGCTGTGGTTGACGTGCCTGAAGAGCTCCTTCAGGGCCGCCTCGGTGTACTGCTGGGCCGGGGACCGGTCCCCGGGGCCCGGGGCCGCCGTCCTCTTCAGCGGCAGCGCTCGGCGCCGCCCGGGGGAGCCGCCGGCCGCCGGCAGCCCCAGGTGGTCCTGAGGGAGGAGGAGCCTGTGACACAGACGCCTCGGAGGAGCGGCGGCGTCGGGGGAAGGTCTGTGGTCTCACCTGGGCCTGCTGACCTTTGACCCCAGTGTAATGAAGTCTGGCGTAGTCGCGCAGGTACAGCGGAGCCTGGAACACACAGAGGGTGATGCAGCGTGTGTGTGTGTGTGTGTGTGTGTGTGTGTGAGACAGAGTCCTCACCCTGAAGACCCTCTGCGAGTGTTTGATGAGGAAGGCCATGCTGCTGTTCAGTTTGTCCAGGTGGTCCCTCAGGTCCACCGCGTTCATCTGCAGCAGGACACAGACACAGCCAACAGGTTCATCACCCACGGGCCCGGGGGCGTGTCCCTGAGGAGCGCCTGCCCCCGCCAAGCCCCGCCCCCCATCTCACGTGTCTGGGCCAGAGGACGTGCGGGGCGAACATGAGGGCCAGGTTGAAGGCGGACATCTTGTTCTTGTCCTGCTGCCGGGCGGTGTGGTGCAGCAGGTCCAGCAGCAGGCGCAGCAGCGAGCGGTTGGCCTGCGGCAGCAGCTGCAGCAGCAGCTGCAGCGCCTCCATCTGCCGCTCCTTGTTGGGCGCCGAGGTCTTGTTGCCGTGCTCGTCCAGCAGCGTCAGGTCTGCAACAGAGGGAGGCGGCACCCGGTCAGGCCCAGGCCCGCCCGGCTGGCCCGGGGCCGGGGATCCTACCGGCGATCTTCAGGTGGGCGTGGAAGTGTCGGTGCGTGAGCAGAGGCTCGGGCAGCTCCCCCAGGAAGCTCTTGAGCACGGAGGCCACGTCGTGGGGGTGGAAGTCCCCGGACTCCAGGTCCACGTCAGCCCCGCCGTTGAGCAGCTCCTTCAGGGCCTGCTGCCGGAGGCTGTTGCCCGGCACCCGGAACAGGCCCTCCACGTGGAGATCTGAGGGGAGGCGGAGGCGGTTACAGGCGCTCCGGGGCATGGAGGCGGTCCGCTGTGCCACTCACTCCTGGTGAGGAACTCGATGAGCTGGTAGATCTGAGCGATGGAGCTTTCCGACAGCAGGGAGCCGAACAGGCCTTTATCTGTGAGAGCAACACCACGTCCGCCATGATGGGCCGAAGGGAAGCGGGTCCCCGAACCCCCCAAGGCTCATACCTTTACGCTTGAGGAAGTTAAAGGAGCGGAAAAAGCCCCCGTTTCCGCCCGTGGGGGTCTTGGGGCCCTCCTCACCGAGGAGCTGAGCGAACTCGGTCCCGGGAAGGTCGATGAGGCGAGAGATGTTGCTGAGCACCAGCTCCAGGAACACGTCCGGGTTCTCGTGGCGGAGCTTCTCCACAAAGAAGTCGGGGTTGAAAATGACGGACTCCGCCGGGCCGTCGGCCCCCCGGGGAACCGTCCAGGTCGCTCACCATACTGCAGACGGTCCCGGGGCCACTAGAAGAGCGAAACGGGGAACTAAACACTCTGTTCAGGAGCGTTTGTCACATTCTAACACCTCCTTTTCCTTTAGCTTCACTCACACTACCTTCACACCTTCACTTTATGATGTTTACTGGATTGCGGGTGTGGCTCATGCTAAAGTTAACACAAATGAGGCTCATCTCCCCTCAGAAAAACATCCAACATGAAATTAGTGAAGACGTGAATGAAAGAATGCTGACTTAAAGGCACCGAGGACACAGTGATTGTTTTTGGATTTGGATTAATCAGGCCAAAAACCATTTATCCTTTCACATCAGTGTGCATCTTAAAGGTTGCAAACAGTGATTTGATCGTTGATGTTCGCCACAGACGGAGTTAAAACCTTTGCGGTTAAGTGTAGCAGCGCTAAGCTAACGTTGGAAACCGAACTGTACCGTTTCTAGCCGAATAACGTGTTCTGAATCTGAACTCAGCTCAGCAAACAGCGGCGAAGCCGCTGGTGATCCTGGGTTACATAGTGTGATTTGTGAAGATTTATCGGCGACAACTGTAGAAAAAAAACAACTTGTCAGGTTAGCGGCTAACGTTAGCTTGTAGCTTCTCGCGTTAAAAGACGAGACGACAGACCGGCAGTTCTCGTCCCTGTTAAATTCTATATTTAAGGCCTCGACTTTCACACTGACTGACCGAACAGCCTTCGTTTACCTCCCACTTGAAGTATAACAGCCCCCACCAGTCCACCTAACCGAGTCTCACCTCCTGTTTTCCGCCTTGTCTCTGACATCCTCACCCGCAGCCATGTTCGGTTTGAATCCCCCGCTGGTGTCGTCTGACCCCGCCCACGTGCGTGCCTATTGGTAGGTTTTCACATCGGGGCGGGGAATGGGGCATTCTCTGGTACGTGATAGGTTGGTTTAAATTCAGTCGCCCACAAGAGAAAAACAAACAACAAAATCTGCACCAAAACTGAGAAATACCAGGACATTTGATTATTTTTACGACATTATCATTATTAATTTTGACGAGACAGCAGATTTTTTTTTTACATTTCTGCCCCAAATCAGCAGGTTCCACAGCCCAGCACTGAGGTTCAGGGTTCGGGCTGTTAGTTTAGTCAAAACTGTTTTTCTATCTTTTTATTTCTTCTTTCTTGTGCTGCTCTTCTCTCTCTGTATGTAAACTGCTTGGACACTGTAATTTCCTCATTGTGGATGAATAAACAGAATTCTGTTCCATTTCATGATTTGGTTGTGATATTCTGATGTCAGTTTTACCACAAAGAAAGACAAGAATAGAGAGGCGTCCGTCATGTCAGCATTGGTGCTTTCCTGCTTTCTCTTGCAGATATATTTGTACTTCAGGGTTCTTCAAAAGAAGAAGTGGCTTTTTTTCCTCAAGTACAGAATCAAGAACATTGCTGAAAACAAATCCTCTCTTTTCTCAGTCACAGTGTCTATTTTGCACAGAAAATATTTGAATGGATATTGTTTCACGTGATGGCAAATGTAGTTGTTTACGGTCAAATATTGGTTCTCTTTCTGTCATGACTTCAGCGAGAGGTGGTGGTGGTTTCACAGCAGCCCACCTGTGGTCACCTGTGGTTTAAGCAGGGCTCTTTTATGTCTACTGGCCCCAAAAGGCTTTTTAAACAGGCATTCAGGTGTGGAGAACCAGAGATGTGAGCAGGCGTCTCGGCCCAGGTCCTGGCCCAGCTGTTGGGAGGCCCCCAGCCCGTCTTTGGCCTCTGACCCGTCTGCAGACGTCACTGATGCCGCCCAGCTGCTGGTGGACGTCAGATATTTACGATGTTGACGCCACTCCAAGCCTTGACTTCCATGTTTGAAGCTGAGACCTGGGCCAGGGGAGACACAACCCAAGGCTGGTGCTCAGGTGCAGCTGCCGCAGGGCCACCTCGGACCGCCCACGAGCCCCAGGTGACCCCCGTCACCAGGGGAGACCCAGGCTGTCCTGTCCCCTCGTGGACAAACACAAAGAGAACAGCAGGAAGAGCCCAGATGAGCAGGAGGAGGAGAGGATGGGTCAGACGTTGGAGCGTAGGAGAAGCAGCTGGTTTCCAGGTCTGGTCCTGAGATCCGGACCAGCAGCCTCGTTAGATTGAGAGATGCTGCTTCAGAGGTCGTCTCTCTTTTCTACGTTTCCCACAGTCAATATATTTACTTGATTAACAGCAGAAACAGGAAGGAAGTCAGACACACTTCTCAGTAGTCCTGACACCTCTGCTGAGCAGAAGCCACCTCCTCTTTTCTCCTCCTGGACGCCTCAACCATCAGAGACGTGAGCAGAAGCCATGGCGTCAGCAGCAGCAGCAGCGGCAACGGCGGCGGCGGTGGCGAGGGCCCTCTTCATCCTCCTCCTCTCCCTCACAGGTACGTCTGCAGACACGTCACCCAAAGGTGCTCCTCCAGGAGCCTCTGCCTGGTTGGACCGGATCAGAGCGTAGGGAAGCCTGGAGCTGACCTGGTCCAAGCTGCCGTGTGTGTGTGACCTGTGTGTGTGTCTCAGTGATCCAGGCGGAGGGAGGCCGGAGCCGGACCTGCAGCCAGACGCGGATCTGTGCCGTACGAGGTTCTGCTGTGACCTTCAGCTGCCCCCTCACCAACCCAGAGCGGAACCAGGAACCATTCTGGGTGGCTGTAACTCAGCGTGGTTCTGTGGACCTGAGGAGAGTCCAGCAGGACCCAGAGCGTCTCCACTACCGTTGTTCTGGGGACACGTGTTCTCTGCAGATCCAGGACCTGAGACCGGGCGACTCGGCTGAGTATAAAGTCCAGGTCAAAGCAGAGCAAAGTCCTGCCAGCACCGGCTCACCTGGAGTTCTTCTGGAGGTCACAGGTGCTGGTTCCACCCAGAGACTCTGCTGTCACCTCTGGGTTTCCATGTCTGACACCTGCTTCTGGTTTCTCCCTCACTCCTCCAGACCTGCAGGTGACATCTGGTCGTTATTACTATTATCAGCTGGAGTGTGTCACCAGTGGTTGTCAGCCTGGTCCAAGTTCTTACATCTGGTACAAAAATGGAGACGAAATACCAGGATCAACATCTTCATCTCACA
>CAAE01008002.1:0-14143 GCA_000180735.1 Tetraodon nigroviridis | reverse complement strand
TAACCCTTATTCTAATGTTTCTGCTGCGTGTTTACATGACTGCATTCATTGTTTCATTAACCCTAACCCTTATTCTAATGTTTTCATCTGATTGTTTACATGACTGCATTCATTGTTTCATTAACCCTAACCCTTATTCATTACTGCATTCATTGTTTCATTAACCCTAACCCTTATTCATTACTGCATTCATTGTTTCATTAACCCTAACCCTTATTCTAATGTTTTCATCTGATTGTTTACGTGACTGCATTCATTGTTTCATTAACCCTAACCCTTATTCTAATGTTTTCATCTGATTGTTTACGTGACTGCATTCATTGTTTCATTAACCCTTATTCTAATGTTTTCATCTGATTGTTTACATGACTGCATTCATTGTTTCATTAACCCTAACCCTTATTCATTACTGCATTCATTGTTTCATTAACCCTAACCCTTATTCATTACTGCATTCATTGTTTCATTAACCCTAACCCTAACCCTTATTCTAATGTTTCTGCTGATTGTTTACATGACTGCGTTCATTGTTTCATTAACCCTAACCCTTATTCTAATGTTTCTGCTGATTGTTTACATGACTGCGTTCATTGTTTCATTAACACTAACCCTTATTCTAATGTTTTCATCTGATTGTTTACGTGACTGCATTCATTGTTTCATTAACACTAACCCTTATTCTAATGTTTTCATCTGATTGTTTACATGACTGCATTCATTGTTTCATTAACACTAACCCTCATTCTAATGTTTTCATCTGATTGTTTACATGACTGCATTCATTGTTTCATTAACCCTAACCCTCATTCTAATGTTTTCTGCTGCTTGTTTACATGACTGCATTCATTGTTTCATTAACCCTAACCCTCATTCTAATGTTTTCATCTGATTGTTTACATGACTGCATTCATTGTTTCATTAACCCTAACCCTTATTCTAATGAAGTTTCTGCTGCTTGTTTACTGCATAAAATTAAGTGTATTTCATCTCAAACCCTAACCCTTAACTGAGGGACACCTGCCAAATCAGGTTTTCATAGATGTGAACTGCGCAGGTTCCCTTAACTGAGGGTTAGGGTCAGGGTTAGGGTTAGGGTTAGGGGTTAGGGTTAGGAGAGAAAAAATTCAAGACGCCGAAGACGCCCCGATTAAGGCACAGTCCTCAGACTCCCACCACCAGATCCGTGTCTCCCTCCATCCTTGACATGGGTCATTGCATAATTCCAGGTCCTCAGAGTTGGGTTGGGGGCCTTTTCCGGTGACTGACTTATTCCTGGGCTTCAGGTTGGGAGTTACGGCAGCATGCACAGTTAGGGGATCCAGTTAGAAATAAAAAAATAAGAATAAGAAATAAAACTAATAATATAAGGGTTAAGGTTAGGGTTAGGGTTAAGAATTAGGGTTAGGGAAAGAGTTAGGGGTTAGGGTTAGGATAGGGTTAGGGTTAGGGTTAGGGTTAGAGGGTTAGGGTTAGGTTTATGGTTAGGATCCCCAGCTAGGGGCTCCTAGAAACTAAAAGAAGGGGCACGGTCCATTAAACCCCTTCACCCATTTTTTCCTTTGAGTCTTAGATTTATTAAACTTTGTCAGGATGCCATATTGCATTATATTTAGGGTTAGGGTCAGAGGTTACAATCAGATAAAAGGTAAGGTTAAAAGTTAAAATTAAGGTTCAAGGTTAGGGTTGGGGAGGAAGGTTAGGGTTAGGAATAAAGGTTAGGATTAGGGTTGGAGGTTAGGGTTAGGGTTAGGGGTTAAGGTTAGGTTTAGGGTTGGAGGTTAAGGTTAGGGTTAGGGTTGGAGGTTAAGGTTAGGGTTAGGGATGGAGGTTAGGGTTAGGGTTAGAGGTTAGGGTTAAGGTTAGAGGTTAGGGTTAGGGTTAGGGTTAGGGAAAAAAGGTTAAAGTTAAGAGAAAAAAATATTAAGATTAGGGTTGAGCCTGCAGAGGTACATCAAAGATCAATCATCAGAATAAAATATAAATTAGGCAAACAGATAAAATTAGCGTAGTAAGCAATTCCAGCATTTTAACAACATTCAATTAATTTTGCTTGATCCAATGTTGTGCTTCTTTCCGCTTACCGCTTCGTTTCTGTTTTGATGTCTTTTGTTTCTATCCTCTTTGACTCTATCGTGTTTCTCTGCAGGTTCCCCGGTACGGCGTCCTCATAACCTCTTTCTCATGCTTTTCTATCTCCAGAGAAGATTCCCATTCGATGCTGTCTTCTAATTCCGATTCCGAGAAGTCCACTTCTGATAGTGATTGTTCCGGAAGGTGAGCCACCGCTGGATTAAGAAATGAAGGCACTTTCCTCCGGATAGACAGGCTGTTTATTCCATCCTTCGCGACTTCCTCTTTCTTCCTCTCCGCTGTTACTTGCGTTAAATATGATTCCTTGGTTTGTGTCGAGAAAGAATGCTTGCGCTTCACTATTCCCTGTGTTTGCGTTCCCATGGTTGTGATCCGTTTTTTTACTGTGTCCGTCTGTGAAGCTGCATGAGTTTTTAGTTCCGTTTGTTTTTTGGTTCCCCTCCGTGGAGCTGGGGATAACGGCGTTTGTCCGCCCCCTTCTGGCCGGGGCTCTGGACGGTCGAGATGGTCTTTTCCGGTCCTCTGCTTCCCTCCAGTGGTCGCCGGTGGGATTACAGGTGAGTTGGATGGCAGGCTCAAAACAGGTGGCCCTCTCAATTTAGAGATTGTGGGTCTCTCTTCCTGCTTTTGATTTAACTTTATTTCCTCCCTTTTAGAATTTAGAAATTCCTCCGTCTGTTTTAAGATTTCTGGGAGGAGACGTCTGCCCAAATTGTTTTTGGCCCAGTTGGTTGCCACTTTAAGGGCAGACCGCCAGTTATAATCCAATATTTTCTGTAAATTACTTATTTGATCTTTGATTAGTTTCTCGTGATGTTCAATTAAAATAGTTATTATGCTTGTTTGCCAGTTTTTTGCACTGCTGAGAATAGCTTGATGTGTATTTACTGTGGGCACTGCTGGTTTAATGCATGTGCCCAGAGTATGAGTTAAGTTATTAATGAACTTAGGAGGTACTGGTTTCGAAAGATGGTGAAGGTGATGTTTGGCCTTAATTATTTTATAAATTGTGCCCACCTTCATTTTAAAATTTTGATCATCTAGGTTTTGGAGCCGACGGCCATCTTGATGTGACCCATGGGCCTCCCGTGGGTCCTGGATGGCTGCTCCAAAGCTTCTCCCGTGGGTTAGGGTTAGGGTTAGGGTTAGGCAAAATCGCGTTTTCATAGATGTGAACTGCGCAGGTTCCCTTAACTGAGGGACACATGCAAAATCGCGTTTTCAGTCCATCTTGGGTTAGTTATTACAAATGCCTCCCCATTCTCTTTACTATTAAAATATTAATAAATGGGGTAAATAGAGTTAATTGGGGGCTGAATAATTTTAGATTGGAGATACAGGCCAAATTTGGGTTGGGTATAAAAAATAATTAAGGTCAAGATGTAGGTCAGGCAAAGTCCTGGGTGAAGGAAGTACACAGTCCTCCTGAGGAGGTCCTAAATGAGTCCCCCAGGTTGTTGATGAAGAAGGAACCTTCACGGACACCGTGACTCGGTGTAAGAGTTGTTTCTTGGAGAGAGAAGTCTGGCATCAACTGGGCGCTGCAGCGTGCCCGCGGGAACTTCAGGATCCTGATGGCGAAGAGGTTCCCCCACCTTACTCCAGTAATGGCTTGATAGACCATCGAGTAAGAAAGTATACACATTCTTTTTGGATAACCGCATATCAACTTCCAACTATATAAGGTATAGAATCAAGATGTTTAAAGAAAAACAGGGAAGGAAAAGGGAGGTGGATGCTTGATTTAAAAAAAAAAAAAACAGACTTTTGAATTGCTCATCTTGCTTGTTGTTACTGCCTCAACAACAGCGGTCCCCAACCCTTTTTTCACCCAATCTCACAGCGAGGGCTTAAGGTTGTCTTTCTTTTCTTTTTCCTGGTGTTCCAGGTCAGGTGTGCAGCGGGTTCTAATGACGTGTGTTACTGTACACCAGAAACTGTGGACGAGCCCTCCGCCTCTGCATTTAGCCGAGGCTGCAGTCCAATCTACTCTGAACAGAAAGTGTTGCGTGAGCTCCATGGCGATGCCAGGTGCGTTGCTGTCGGCCAGGTTTCGGTGATGATGGCCAGAAGTCGTCCGTCCTCACAGATCTTTCTCAGCCGAATCTCATCCATTCTGATGGCCAGTGATCATACGCTGGTGAGGAGGAGACGGGGTAAAGCTGGTCAGTGCAGGTGAGCATGTAGCCAAACCACACACCGTTCCTCCGAACCATTTTTGTACATGATGGCCCTCTGTCTATGAAAAGTGGGAGGTTGCATGAGGTTTTTCAGTTCATGCTGATGTTTCTCTCCCTCTGGCTCCACCTGAATGTATCAACAAAGAGTTTTTATATCTACATAATTGTGTCCTTCTAAATTTTTTGTTTGACTTTTCTTTTTTCCACAGGCCATCAGGCTCCTCAATGGAAGGACCTGAACGCACAGACTGCTACCACACAACATTATTTAACATTATCTATTATGTATTACTTAATTCTGCTGCTAATGTTCTGGTTTTAGAGATAAAGGTTTGCACAAGTCATCCTATGCTGCCTTAATACTACTACTGGGTATAATGTTTACAACCTTACAAATGTTAAAAATGCACTGGGACTTTAGTCTACTGCGTTTACCCACGAACTCTGCGCAACATTTGCACTGCAGCCTGCACTTTACTCTGATACATCTGCACTCTACTACTTTACTTCTACTTTATCCCTCCCTGCTCCACCCTTCATCCCTGCCTGTCCATGTACCCTGCTGTATGTTGTTACATGTCGTGTTGACCCATGCTGTCCTGTGTAGCCCTGTTGTCCTCTGTGCCCTTTTGTGTTGTCCTACCCAGCACGAAGTCCTGGAGAAACGTTGTTACGTTTTCAATATGTATCGCACCAGCTATATATGTTCGAAAATGACAATAAAGCTCACTTGACTTGACTTGAAAATTGTGCTTATTATAAAAAAAGAGATAAAAACCAATGCAACAGAGTATATTGATCATAAAAATTTATTTTATTTATCAACAAAAAACAGAAGACGCACAAAGAAAAAATGAAATCTTGTCCAGACAGAAAAAGTCTAAATAAAATGAAAATGTGTTCTCCAGGTTTCCTGAAAGACAACCATAACAACAAAGATGGCAAGATTAGTCTTCTGATGTGTGTCTGCTTTTCTGGACAAATTTCTAACAAAAGAACGGGTGCCAAGTTACCCTAATGCTGACGTTCCTGTGAGCTTCTGGAGGAGGAGTGGTGCTGAGGGAAAAGTCGGCTCTTCTCCAGTGGCCTCACATAGCTGCATGCAGCGATGGCCAGGGCCTGAAGTGGTTCATACTCTACTGTCACGAGGGGCTGAAACGGAAAAATGAAATAAACATCATTAAACATATAGAGAACACAAAGCAGCATACACTAACACACACAAGAAAAAAATCCTACAGTTGTTCTAACATATTTCAGAACACACTAAAAAGACAGTAATCACAGAAAATAAAATGGCTGCTGACATGTTCCTTTTTAAACCATTACATTATGAACAGTCGGCAACATTCTATTTTGATTGCTGCAACATTTAATAATATACTATAATTCAAGTCCATACTATTGGAAAAAAAATGTAGTTAGTGTCGTGCAATTAATTCTTAATAACGCACTCGGGGACCGAAATTCCCCATAAACTGCGTCCTACCTAGCAGTAGCATTAGCAACCGGACTGGTTGTAACTCCGCAAAAGTTCCTGGTTGTCCCCGAACTGATGCTCGGTCAGCCAATGACTGAAGCCGAGTGAAGATTGACACTTACTGTTGCTGGGTGACAAACGTAGAATTGATCCAGAACACGGAGTAGGGACGGACGATCACACGCTAACGCTGTTTATTGGGGTCCTCTTTTGTTAGGGTTAGGTCCGGAGAACAGATTACAGCTGAATTCCAACTTGAAGGCACTTTACGCGGGACAGACGGGCAATTTATTCCATCCTTCTCAGCTTCCTTCTTCTTCCTCTCCGCTGCCACTTGTGCCAGATGTGATTCATTGGTTTGAGTGGAAAAGGAGTATTTGCGCTTCACTATTACATACGTTTGTGTTCCCATTGTTGTGATCCGTCTTACTGTTGTGTCCGTCTGTGAAGCTGCATTAGTTTTTGGTTCCGTTTGTTTCTTTGTTCCCCTCCATGGAGCCGGGGATAATGGCGGCGTTCGTCTGCCCCCTCCTGGCCGGGGCTCTGGACTGACGAGATGGTCCTTCGTGGTCCTCTGCTGCCCTCCAGTGGTCATCGGTGGGGTTGCAGGTGAATTAGGCGGCAGGCTCAAGGCAGATGGCCTTCTCAATTTGAAGATTGAAGGTCTCCCTTCCTGCTTTTGGTTTGCTTCTTTCTCCTCTCTTATAGAACTTAATAAATCCTCCGTTTGTTTTAGGACTTCTGGGAGGAGACGTCTACCTAAATTATTTTTAGCCCAATTTATTGCCATTTTAAGAGCAAATCACCAATTAAAATCCAATGCTTTTTGTATATTTATTGTTTGTTCTTTAATTAGTTTTTCATGATGTTCAATTAGGATGGTTATTATATTGGTTTGCCAATTATTTGTACTGCTTAGAATAGCTTGTTGTGTGCTTACTGTGGGTACTGCGGGTTTAATGCATGTACCCAAAGTGTGAGTTAATTTATTAATGAACTTTGGAGGTACTGTTTTAGAAAGATGGTGAAGGTGATGTTTAAATTGTGCCCACCTTCATTTTAAAATTTTGATAATCTAGATTTTGGAGCAGGGGGCCACACGGTGGTGCAGCGGTTAGTGCTGTTGCCTCACAGCAAGAAGGTCGTGGGTTCGCTCCCAGCTGCTGCCGGCCTTTCTGTGCGGAGTTTGCATGTTCTCCCTGTGTGTGCGAGGGTTCCCACCGGGTATTCCGGCTTCCTCCCACAGTCCAAAAACATGCCAGGTTAATTGGAGACTCTAAATTGTCCGTAGAGTATGAATGTGTGAGTGGAATGGTGTGTGTGCCCTGCGACAGACTGGCGACCTGTCCAGGGTGGATCCCTGCCTTCGCCCTAAGAGAGCTGGAGACGGGCACCAGCAGACCCCCGCCACACCAGTGGGTATTAAGCGGGTAGGATAATGGATGGATAGATTTTGGAGCAAGCCGCCATCTTGGTGTGACCTGTTGGCCTTCTGTGGGTTCTGGATGGCTGTTCCAAGGATTCCCCAGTGCTGTGTTGTTCTGCTGCTCCTCATCCCGGTCTGGCTGTTGTCCGACATCAGGTGGTTTGCTGAGTCCATTCCTGTGCGTCAGGCGTTTCGTTCCTTGCCGTGTGGGACGCAGGCGTTTCTTCTCGTGGTCGGGTGACATCGCCGCGTGGTTCAAAATTGAACTCTTTGTTTCAAAACACGACTCTTGTCAAAAAAAAGACTTTTTCAGTTTTTATTCCTCACTTTCTGAAAAACAGGTGTAACGTTTTGGTTTCCATTAACCTTCTTCAGACTCTGTTTTTCATTTTTGCAGGTACAATTCGTCTTTCCAGCTTCAGGAGGTAATGGAGGAGTGACCAGGTAAGTTGCTTTTGTACCCTGATTTTTCACACAGGTGATGCCAATTCCGGTGATTAGGCTATCCCTCCTGAGGGGTGTGTCCATCCTCTATGTCACTCCTCCATCTCCACTGGAGCAGAACATACAGCACATCAGGTTAAAAAATAATTTACTTTAATAAGTAATAAAACACAAATAAAACATCATTTAAAAGAATTAAAAACACACGTTTTGTCCATCCTTGTCTCTTTCTGTTGTGCCCTTTGTCAATAAAGTTCTCTGTTGTGTGGTGGACCATTTCCCCTTTGCATTCTTTACATTTCAGAATAAAAGACTCGAAACAATAAAATGGAAAAAGGGCAAGGCACGGGCGGGTTAGGTTTACGGTTAGGAGCCCCGGTTAGGGGCTCCTGAAACTAAAAGAAGAGGCACAGTCCATTAAACCCATTGACACGTTTTTCCTCCGAGTCTTAAATTTATTTGAACTTCATCAAGACGCTATACTTTATTGTATTTAAGGTTAGGGTTAGAGGTCAAATTTGAGGTGAGGATTAGGGTTAAGGGTTAAGGTTAGAGGTTAAGGTTAGGGTTAGGGTTAGGGTTAGGGTTAGGAGTTAAGGTTAGGATTAGGGTTGGAAAGTAAGGTTAGGATAAGAAGTTAAAATTAGGGTTAAACCTGCCGAGTTACAATAAAAACGCGTCATCTCAATAAAACATGAATCCGGTGTCTTCTTTGACTCTACCGTACTCTTCTGCAGGTTCCCCGACGCGTCGTCCTCATAACCCTTTTCTTTGTTTCTTTTATATCCACAGGGAATTCAAGGTTATAGTTATTTTCCGGTTTCGGTGCAGGTAAGTCCTCTTTTGTTATTGATTGGTCCGGAGAGTAGCTCACCGCTGGATTCCAACTTGAAGGCACTTTACGTGGGACAGACGGACGATTTATTCCATCTTTCTCGGCTTCCTTCCTCTTCCTCTCCGCTGCTACTTGTGCCAGATGTGATTCGTTGGTTTGGGTTGAGAAGGAGTACTTGCGCTTCACTATTACGTGCGTTTGTGTTCCCATTGTTGTGATCCGTCTTTCTCCTGTGTCCGTCTGTGAGGCTGCGTTGATTTTTAGTTCCATTTGTTTTTTGGTTCCCCTCCATGGAGCTGGGGATAACGGCGTTTGTCTGCCCCCTTCTGGCCAGTGCTCTGGACTGACGAGATGGTCTTTTCTTGTCCTCTGCTGCCCTCCAGTGGTCGTCGGTGGGATTGCAGGTGAGTTGGCCGGCAGGCTCAAGGCAGGTGGCCCTCTCAATCTGGAGATTGTAGGCCTCCCTTCCTGTTTTTGATGTATTTTTGTTTCCTCCATTTTAGAATTTAAGACTTCCTCCGTTTGTTTTAAGACCTCTGGGAGGAGACGTCTACCCAAATTGTTTTTCGCCCAGTTTATTGCCACTTTAAGGGCAGATCGCCAATTATAATCCAGTGTTTTGTGTAGATTGATTATGATTGGTCATTGATTAGTTTTTCATGATGTTCAATTAGAATAGTTATTATGCTTGTTTGCCAATTTTTTTCACTGCTGAAAATAGCTTGTTGTGCGCTTACTGTGGGCACTGCAGGTTTAATGCATGTGCCCAGAGTGTAGGTTAATTTATTAATGAACTTTGGAGGAACTGTTTTAGAAAGATGGTGAAGGTGATGTTTAGCCTTAATTATTTTGTAAATTATGCCCACCTTCATTTTAAAATTTTGATCATCTAGGTTTTGTTGCAAGCTGCCATCTTGGTGTGACCTGTTGGCCTTCTGTGGGTTCTGGATGGCTGCTCCAGGGATTCTCCAGTGCTGCAGTGTTCTGCTGCTCCTCGACCCGATCTGGCTGTTGTCCCGTTGTCCGACATCAGGTGGTTTGCTGAGTCCATTCCTGAGCGTCAGGCGTTTCGTTCCTTGCCGTGTGGGATGCAGGCATTTCTTGTCGTGGTCGGATGACATCGCCGCGTGGTTTTAAATTAAAACTCTTTTTTCCAAAACACGACTCTTGTAAGTAAAAGACTTTTTCAGTTTTTATTCCTCACTTTCTGAAAAACAGATGCGTAACGTTTCGGTTTATATTAACCTTCTTCAGACTCTGTTTTTCATTTTTGCAGGTACAATTCGTCTTTCCAGCTTCAGGAGGTTAGGGTTAGGGTTTGGGGGTTAGGGTTAGGGTTAGGGCTAGGGGGTTAGGGTTAGGGCTAGGGCTAGGGCTAGGGCTAGGGCTAGGGTTAGGGTTAGGTTAGGGTTAGGGTTAAGCCTGCTGCATTACAATGTGTCATAATAATATCAATAAATCGTGGATCAGACCAGCAGATTAATTAGAATGCTAAGCAGGTAAAACATTGTAATTGCGTTCACTCAATTCCCCTTAATACAGTGACGTCTAACAATGTGCTTTTTTTTTTTTTTTTTTACAGTTATTGCTTTCCCGCTTCGTTTCTGCAGTAATATCCTTTGTTTGTGTCCTCTTTTAACTCTTTCTTGTTCTCTTCTGCAGGTTCCCTAATGCGTCGTCCTCATAACCCTCGTTTTTACTTCTTCTGTGTCGTGAAGTCCCAAAATAGGTCCACCGGACATTCCAGGTTGGTATTTCTATTTTCCAATCCCAATCCAGACAAGTCCACCTTTGCTGTCAATGTTTTAGGCAGAATGACTGACGATAAATTCAAGCCTGGGGGCACTTTAAACGAGACAGACGGGCGGTTTACTCCATCCTTCAAAGCTTCTTTTTTTCTTTTTTCCGCTGCTGCTTGTGTCACTTGTGATTCATGAGTTTGAGTTGAAAAAGAGTATTTGCGCTTCACCAGCGCATACGCTTGTGTTGCTGTTGTTGTGGTCCGTCTTGCTGTTGTGTCCGTCTGTGAAGCTGCGTTGACACTTTGTTCCGTTAGTTTTTCTGTTCCCCTCCGTGGGAATGGGGACGGCGGCGGCGCTCGTCTGCCCTCTACTGGTCGGGGTTCTGGACTGGCGAGATGTTCCTTCACGGTCCTCTGCTGCCCTCCTGTGGTGTACGTTGGGATTGCATGTAAGTAATTGGGTGGCAGGCTCACAGTGGATGGCCATATCAATTTAGAGATTGAAGGCCTCCCTTCCTGCTTCTGGTTTTTCGTTTCTCCTCTGTTTTAGTGTTTTGGATGCAGTGTTTGATAACCGGAATATGTCTGTTTTGTTGTGTTTTCATATTGTATTTGTATTGATGAAATCTAGTGATGATTGAGTCGCCTGTTTCTCCCACGTATCTTTTAATGCTGATAGCGCATGGTATTAGATATATGCGGTTTTTTGCCGAGGCTCTAGTCCAGGGGTCGGGTTCGGGTTAGGGTTTGATTCACTATACATCCCTATTCACCGGTGCAGTAACACCTCACCACTGCACATCCAAATGGGTTTGTAAATATTGTTTCATTATTTTGTTAATATTTATACAGTTTTGTTAATATTTCTATAGTTTTTTTGTTTATTTCCTTTCTTTTACTGTTTACTGTCTCTACTTCTACAGTCTGCTGTACAGTTAATGTGGAATCAATAAAGGTCTTACCAACGACTCACATTTCTCATTCAAACACAAACAAACAAAAAGAACCAGAGGATTTGTAAGAGTCAAGAAGTTGCTTCAGTGAAGTTTTTGTCCACCAGTTATTACTACATTCTTATATAGCATGTATTCTTATTAATATGGTTAGGCTAGCAGTATCAGAGCAGGTCATATAGGAATTGCTTTACTTTACTTAAAATTGTGCTTATTATAAAAAAATAGATAAAAACCAATGCAACAGAGGTATATTGATCATAAAAATGTATTTTATTTATCAAAAAAACCCCAGAAGACACACAAAGAAAAAATGAAATCTTGTCCAGACAGAAAAAGTAATAATACAATGAAAATGTGTTCTACAGGTTTCCTGAAAGACAACCATAACAACAAAGATGGCAAGATTAGTCTTCTGATGTGTGTTTGCTTTTCTGGACAAATTTCTAACAAAAGAACGGGGGTAAAGTTACCCTAATGCTGACGTTCCTGTGAGCTTCTGGAGGAGGAGTGGTGCTGAGGGAAAAGTCGGCTCTTCTCCAGTGGCCTCTCATAGCTGCATGCAGCGATGGCCAGGGCCTGAAGTGGTTCATACTCTACTGTCACGAGGTGCTGAAACGGAAAAATGAAATAAACATCATTAAACATATAGAGAACACAAAGCAGCATACACTAACACACACAAAAAAAAATCCTACAGTTGTTCTAACATATTTCAGAACACACTAAAAAGACAGTAATCACAGAAAATAAAATGGCTGCTGACATGTTCCTTTTTAAACCATTACATTATGAACAGTCGGCAACATTCTATTTTGATTGCTGCAACATTTAATAATATACTATAATTTAAGTCCATACTATGGGAAAAAAATGTAGTTAGCGTCGTGCGATTAATTCTTAATAACGCAAACTGCCACCGTTTTCTGATTAGGGGACCGAAATTCCCCATAAACTGCGTCCTACCTAGCAGTAGCATTAGCAACCGGACTGGTTGTAACTCCGCAAAAGTTCATGGTTGTCCCCGAACTGATGCTCGGTCAGCCAATGACTGAAGCCGAGTGAAGATTGACACTTACTGTTGCTGGGTGACAAACGTAGAATTGATCCAGAACACGGAGTAGGGACGGACGATCACACGCTAACGCTGTTTATTGGTCCGGAAAGTCGCATTTAGCCGGATGATTGGGTCTCATTGGCCGATGACGCTGTCAAGCGTTTCCGGCTGACGCAGCTCGGCTATAAATAGCGCGGCTGCTAGCTAACGCGCTAGCGTGCTAACGTTCTCCACCTGTTCAACCTAAAGGTAAGAGCCCTTACAGGGTTTGAATTATTTCTGCTGCGGGTTTAAATTTCTAACGCTGGTTTGAATACATTTATGCTCGCAGCCTGTTTGTCGGTTTGATCGTGTACTTTTTAGTCACTATTTGGTCATCGATGTTGGTGATGTTTGTGAGAGCTTCGTTAGCCAGCTAGCGTGCTGCCCCCCACGTAGCCAGTGTGAAAAGCTTCTCCATCTCGGCTTCAATCAATTTTAAAACTGCTGCTGGTTTGAAATAATTTAATGGCGCTGATTTAAATGACCGTGAATGTTAAATTGGGGCTTTTATGAATTGGTTAACTGCTTTTATCGATGTTGGTGATGGTTGTTAGAGCTTCGTTAGCTAGCTAGCGTGCTGCCCCCCACGTAGCCAGTGTGAAAAACTTCTCCATCTCGGCTTCAGTCAATTTTAAAACTGCTGCTGGTTTGAAATAATTTAATGGCGCCGATTTAAATGACTGTGAATGTTAAATTGGGGCTTTTATGAATTGGGTAACTGCTTTTATCGATGTTGGTGATGTTTGTGAGAGCTTCGTTAGCCAGCTAGCGTGCTGCCCCCCACGTAGCCAGTGTGAAAAGCTTCTCCATCTCGGCTTCAATCAATTTTAAAACTGCTGCTGGTTTGAAATAATTTAATGGCGCTGATTTAAATGACCGTGAATGTTAAATTGGGGCTTTTATGAATTGGTTAACTGCTTTTATCGATGTTGGTGATGGTTGTGAGAGCTTCGTTAGCTAGCTAGCGTGCTGCCCCCCACGTAGCCAGTGTGAAAAACTTCTCCATCTCGGCTTCAGTCAATTTTAAAACTGCTGCTGGTTTGAAATAATTTAATGGCGCCGATTTAAATGACTGTGAATGTTAAATTGGGGCTTTTATGAATTGGGTAACTGCTTTTATCGATGTTGGTGATGTTTGTGAGAGCTTCGTTAGCCAGCTAGCGTGCTGCCCCCCACGTAGCCAGTGTGAAAAGCTTCTCCATCTCGGCTTCAGTCAATTTTAAAACTGCTGCTGGTTTGAAATAATTTAATGGCGCCGATTTAAATGACTGTGAATGTTAAATTGGGGCTTTTATGAATTGGGTAACTGCTTTTATCGATGTTGGTGATGGTTGTGAGAGCTTCGTTAGCTAGCTAGCGTGCTGCCCCCCACGTAGCCAGTGTGAGAAGCTTCTCCATCTCGGCTTCAATCAATTTTTAAGCTGCTGCTGGTTTGAAATAATTTAATGGCGCTGATTTAAATGACTGAGATTGTTAAATTGGGGCTTTTCTGCTGATTTTCTATTAATGCTGCCAATTCCAATGAAGTTTGTGCTGCTTCTTTACATGACTGCATTGTTTCTTTGATGCTTTTCTCTTATGTAATTCTTTGTACTGCTTTTTTATTTTTCATTAATGCTGCCAATTCCAATGAAGTTTGTGCTGCTTCTTTACATGACTGCATTGTTTCTTTGATGCTTTTCTCTTATGTAATTCTTTGTACTGTTTTTTTATTTTTCATTAATGCTGCCAATTCCAATGAAGTTTGTGCTGCTTGTTTACGTGACTGCATTCATTGTTTCATTAACCCTAACCCTCATTCTAATGTTTCTGCTGCTTGTTTACGTGACTGCATTCATTGTTTCTTTGATGCTTTTCTTTTATGTCATTCTTTGTACTGCTTTTTTATTTTTCG
>CAAE01007994.1:23269-48896 GCA_000180735.1 Tetraodon nigroviridis | reverse complement strand
GCCGTGAGAGTCATGTTCTTTGATTTCTCCAGTGCTTTCAACACCACAATAAACACCACATTAAAACAATAATTTAATCTATTCTAAACTGGAAAAAATAATGGTTTTGAGGAAGCAAACGCAAGAAATGAAAAGCAAAACAGATTTTAAACTGCAGAAATCTTCTATAAAACTAAAAATTTTGAGAAAAACAAAGCATTATCATGATCTAATGCCTCTTAGCACTTTCAAATATTTGACACTTGAAGTTATTTGCACTTTCATAACTTCCAACTGTTTCAAAGGTCAGATCCATGGAGATAGCACCTCACATTCACGTTGCACAATGAGCAGCCAAGTTTAAGCAAACTGTGAACACTCTCCAGTAAGATAACACAATTAAATTCATTTGAATCAACGTTTTAGGCTGGATTTAAAATAATAAATCCCAGCAGATCTTAAATACGTGATAAAACACGCAGAATGACACAGAAAAAAAGGGATCAAACTGCAGCCTGGTTATTAAACCTCTAAACTCTTTAACATCTATGACTTGCCTTTGCACGTTGTTATTAAAAAACGGATCATTTTAGACACGACTGACTCAATTATTGACATATTTTGGACCACATGCAAGTTAACCCAAACTGTGTTTTCCATGATGCATATTTCAGACCTCTACTGGATTTGCATTGTGCAGCCACTTGATTGCGCGTTTGCGGCTTATTTACCCGACAGTCCTCCCATGGCTGCAGTCCACGGCTGTTCGTACACGATGTTCCACACCAGGAAAGCAGAAAACCCCATCAGCATACCGAAAGACGCATAGGCGATTTTAAGGTGTATCCGCTTAACGCCCATTTTCCAAAAAAAAAAAAAAATAAAAAAAAATACAAACGATTAAATGTTGCTGAGGAAACACGGAGATCCGTGAAGCGAATGAGGCGATCTGATGATTTCTAAACTATATCCGGTTAATCGCTAACTAGGCCAAGTCGTTCGAAATGCGCGTCCTGTGGTTTTTCCAAACAGAGTAAGCGCAAATCATGACAAAGCGTTTCAGAGAGAAGAACTGCTGTTTTTACCCAGGCATCAACCCAAGATAACTCACCTAGTTGTGTCATTTATGATCAACCAACTTTTTTTTTTTTTTTTTTTTACCTCAGTAACCACAGCGACCCCCGCAGGAGAGGATGGAAATTTCACGTCAAGACAGCGGGTTTGTTACCTCTGCTCGTCTTTGCGTCGTCTTTTCCCCAAATCAGTCGAAAATGTATGAACGGATTATGTATAAGGTTTCAGAAAATGGATGGATGGATGTTCATAACAAGAAACAGGTGATTAATCTTTGTGAGGTTTCACAGAGACAAAGATCAAACACATGACCATGAACGCATGGTTGAATTCATAGAAAAAAACATCCTTGCCTTTTACACCTCAGCTATTAGCTGCTCTGTGTCATCCTAAAAGATCTGTGGAAAACTACCAAATCATTTTAGTTTGTTGAATAGTTTTTTGTGATCACAGTAGTTGAGCCCCGCGACACCAATGGGTATTAAGCGGGTAGGATAACGGATGGATGGATGGACAGTAGTTGAGGTAAACATGTTTTATTTAAAAACACTAAAAGTTTAGCATTGGGTATCCAAGAACTGAGCTGGTAGGTAATAAGAGTGAAAGAAATCTTCCAACTTGCTCTTCATTAGGTTGATTAAAGAACTGTCTCTGTAGATGCGACGAACCAGGAGGTCTGCTCACCAACAGATCACACCACGACACTGCTTGAATTTGCCAGTAGGATGCACTTTCCGTCTTCAATTGCCAGCCCCTGTTCTGGAAGACCAGCAATGAGCATTCTACAAAGCTCGGCAGGTTTATATACTTAAAACTAACTAGGCCGAAACTTTCTGACTCTCTGGTGTTGTAAATTAATCCATCAGAAGTAGCCCCCAACCACGGTGCAACTGGGTGCACAATCAAACCACAGTTGTGCCACTTGACACACAAACACTGACACGGTATTCTTGGACCACTCTGCTTTTCAATGCCTCTTCTATATCCTCCTCTTTTTAATACCTTCCTTTATAGTGTATATCAGTTGGGTCACACAGCACTGCTATGGTTTAAGATTTCACATCTTGAAGTAATTCACCACTCACATCTTCCTCATTTTATTCAGACTTCTTGTGTTTACATGTGACCTGTTCCAAGCGCACCTTCCCAGGTGATCTGCATCTCCTTCAAAATATCCAGTTTAGTGTCTGAAACCACGTGACTATTCCTTTTAACTTTGTAAGAAGTCAGCTTGGTCTTAGTTATGCAATCGTTCAGGCAGGTCATGGAGACCTGGAAGGCCAGATCAATTGAGTTGACCTGTTCCAAACAATCTGGTGCCATCTCATCTTTGTACCAGGTCTCTCAGGAGATGAGGAAAGCACCATGGACTCCCGACTTTTGATGTCCTGCTCCCTTCTCTCCTCTCCTCCTTTCATCAAAACTCCGGATTCTTACCATATACGGTTGGACGTTCCTATGCGGTTATACGAGAAGAATGTGTTTACTTACTTATTCTATGGTATATAAGGCCCTACTAGAGTAACTCAGCAGGAGTTGTCACCATTTGACCCATTGAGACTCCTCGCGGGCAAGCTGCAGCGCCCGGGCGACGCCCTACTTCTTCTCTTCAATAAACATCTATCTAAACCAAGTCGCAGCGTCCGTGAAGTTCCTTCTACATCACACATCTCAGCCAACACCAGAAGAAATTCACCACACCAGCTTTCAGGGATGGAAGTTGGCAGAAGCCGTCTTCTGCTGTAGTGTATGATGAGAGTGGACGCGGTAGTCGTGGGAGAGCATCAAGACTGCTATTTGACGGTGTGAGGCAATGGAAGAACAGAGGGCTGTCTTTAGGGGCTTTTCCAAAAGTAGTGTCCACTCATTTCACATTTTCTGAGAAAGCCATTTTGGTAACCAATGGATTGTAATTTTCTTGGAAATACTTGTAGACATCAGTGAGTCTTGAATAAAACACCTTATAGTCACCTGATGTTAAGTCGGCTTTGCAAGGCATCCTCCTAGACCAGGGGTGGGCAGACTTTTTGATTCGTGGGCCACAATGGGTTCTAACATTTGACAAAGGGGCCGGACCAGGAGCAGATGGATGGAGCGCTTTGCGTACTTGTCCTGCTCCTTCTGTTCAATTTGTTTCCCCGGTGTCAAAAGTCAACAATGACCAGTGCAAGGACGAAACAGTGGCAGCAAGTCAGTCTGTGGAGCAGCGTTATATTTGATCTGCGCGCACTGTATATTTTGAGTGCGTCATTTAGTGGGAAAACATCAGAAGTGCAGGGAAAATAAAACATTAACAAGGTTTATTCATTTAATTTTTTCAATTTCGGTGGGCCGAACTTCTACATGATCAAACAAAACAAAAACAGAAAATCAGCAAACATATTTTGTGAGCTCACCATTGTTGCACTCAAGTTTTTTTCCGAAATGACAGACGAAGCATCAGACAAATTGTCCTCGCATTTTCCTGCAATCGTCTCCTTACTTGAAGGGAAAGGGGAAGGCAGTTTCTACATCTACCTCACCAATCACAACTTTTATATCATCCATGCAAACGTTGTCAGTTTGAGTGAGTGAAACATTTTGTTCTGTTCCAAAAACTATGTCACATTCAGCTTCCTCTTTGCATTTTTAAGCACAGGCTCATACAGTATCTGGTCTTCTGAGACACCAGTGGCTGTTCCATTGTATTTATTTCCAACTGGATCTATGAGAAGAAGAAAAAAAAAACTTACAGAAACATTTCCAAAATAAACTCAATATAAAAACAGAAGGTTAATAAGATTATCATATGTATGTGCTTTGTTAATACTACTCATGTAGTTTAAGATCAAACTAACAAACAATTAAATGTTAACACAAAGGTGGCACACCTATCCTTGTGTTGCGGCATGTGTCTAAAATATAGTTTAGGCAGCTCAGTGTGTGCGTGCGAGTGAGTGAGAGGGCGCGCGTGGCTGAGGCGCGCCCCCGCTGGGTACGAGCCGGCAGAGCAAGGTGTGAAAGCCAGGTGGAGAGAGGTGTGACGGTGACCAGGACAGGTAGCTAAGTGCAACAGGTTGATCACGGTGCTGCAAGTTAATAAAACCCGTTCGAAAGTAAGCGTCCATCGTAATTGAGCGTGCACACCACCGCCTTGATACGTGTGGGGCCACATCCTGGGAATTAACCCCGAAGAGATTTATTCCGGCCCTGGAGAAGACGGATCTCCCCTGTTTCCCGACCACGGCCCGGAACAGAAGCAGGAATGGTTAACAGTAGTTTTATCAAGGGTCATCTGAATTATCCTCCTCAGGCATTTGTTTTCCTCATAATATTCCTCTAAAACAGAGGTGGGAAAACTAAGGCCCGGGGGCCACATGTAACCCGATGAGCTGTTTAATCCGGCCCGCAGAGCCTTTACAACAGTTTCTCCAAAAGTCAAATCAGGAAGGTTGCCAGCTTGATTGGTTAGAAAGAAGTTCAACTCCCTCTTCACCTAGCATGCTATTTTCTCTTAAGAATGTGTGGCCAGATATCATCTGGAGCTTCATCATCTATCTCTAGTTTTTCCAATTTACAGGCTCTTCACACAGTTTTCTCAGTTAATAGTCCATCAAGCATGATTTTAAGTTAACCTTCGACCCTCATTTGGGGGCCAGCCCCTTCATCAAGGTCTAAAACCCAAGGTGGCCCTTCAGGCAAAATAATTGCCCACCCCTGCTCTAAAATATTTCCAACTTCTTCAAAAACCTCAACAGCCACGGTGGTAAACCGTTCTGTTAGAAAATGTTCGAATATCTAGTATTCGACATTTTGAATAAGAATGTTGGGCTTTATATCAAGCTTTGCATTCGACTCGTTACGAACACCGCGCGGAAAAAACAAGTGAAACGAGTAAGCGGAACCAGAATTAATTACTTCCGTAAATGCATTTCAAGCGTAAGGCGCTTCGTTGACCTTAGGGGGGCGATACCACAGTATTTTGATCATTCGACGACACAGCAAATGTCCACGAAGAAGACCAACAGGGGGCAGGCAGCTAGTGACAGCCGCTCCCCCAACAGTCTTTGATCTTTATTACGAAGACGTGTTTGTAGATATCCAGTTGTAATATTACTAACGTCCACTCATTACAGTGACGTTTCTATCTTACAGCTTTTTTTTTAAAAAAGACAGCTTTTTGTTTACATTTTTAGGTTAGGGATAAGTCCTATCACTTGCAAAAAAAAGCTAACTGAGTGCTGTTGCTCTTTAGTACGTTAATGTTAAGCTATAAGGTTAGATAGCCTCGTATATAGCTCTCCAAAGCTAAGTGTTTACGGACGCATCCAGAAGCGCTGTTGCCGTGGTACATCTCGATAGTGACAAAACAGTCTGGTCAGCTACTTGGGAAAGATGGGTGACATAAACCCATCGACGTCTCATGCATTTCAGTCTGAGGTGAGTGTTTTTAGAAATGTTTCGTTTAGTTGATAGTTTACAGGCATGTCTAATATGCTAACGGGGATAGCGAACTTGTTCGAGGTTGACGCCACACGATGTAGCAGCTGCTGATCAGGGAGCGTTAGCTTGCTGCTAATGTTGACGTTATGTTTAGTCGTGCAAAAAGTAGAGAAGTTGCAGTAAAACGCGTCAGACATGCAGACATGCACGTTCAGGCAGTCAGATTTTGAGTTATAACTGCCTTTTGTGTGTCGGCGCTTAATGTCAACACTTTAAAATGGCAATGACTTTTAAGACGGTTGCGTGAAAAGAAAACATTCCTTCATTATTACGAGGCATGCTAATACAATCCTCGGCTAACGATGCCAAACATTTTTACGTAACGCTTTCCCTGTTTAATCGTCAATTAACGAACATTAATCTTTATACCGACTTAAGTTTCTTTTTAATTTTTGTTTGCAAGGGGAACGGCACCGTTAGTAGCCACAAGCTATCGTTTTAGCAACCGTTATCTGTCATCTGTCTGACGCTAGCTACCCTTGCTAACAAACTCGTTATCGTCTTTAGTGGGGTTAATCTGCGGGTGACTGAAAGAATACCCACCGTGCACTCACACGAAAAAGGGCGTTTTTTTTTAATTTTCAAACATGATGGCTTTCAAACTGGCTTTTATGTCTTCAAGGTGTTTGTCAACTTATTTTTTGTCCTCACGTCGCCTCGAACGGTGGTTAGCTGTGTCCATATTGTGATCTTGTTTCTGTCAGCCCAGTTTTATGTCAGCGCCATGTCAGTGTGACTAATATCTCTGAGTCTGTTTCAGGGATTCGCTTCGCCGTACAAGAGGAGGCGGACAGTTGAGGATTTTAACAAGTTTTGCACTTTTGTCTTGGCCTATGCCGGTTACATACCCTACCCTCAAGAGGTGAGTGATGCAGGCGAAAGGGAGAAAAGGTTCACACTTGTTCCTTGAGTCAAACTAAAACACTCAAATACATGAATGAATTAAATAACCGAATGCTGAACCTGCTGGAATGACATGCCTCTCGGAAACATTTTTTATGTTTTTATTACACAATGCATTATTTTTCTTGATTGATACTTGTGTCGTCTGTAATGTGTCGTCATGACAGCATTGATGTTGTCTGCAGGTATACCAGTATATCATAGAAGTTGATTCTGGTCAAAAACCTGCTGCAGTGTTGGTATTTTCTGGTTTGTTTTATAAAAGTCTTGAATAAGAACAATTAAAAAGTCTTGCATCACAACTGAAGTTGCCCCCATCACAGCAGCCATCTCTCAAGAAGCTGTTGAAGTTCTGCAGTTGTTTTTCTGATTTGCAATCCAAGTAATAAAAAAAAATCAGATTTGTTCATAGTATTAACACAAGCTTTTCAATTCATATTAAACTTGGTTACAATAATAGTAAAAATTCCTACCCAGTGCAAATAGAGATAGTGAAGGTCAGGAGCATTCCTGCCAAGTGTGAAAGAAGTTGGACTTTAAAAACCCAGGCAGTTTTTCTGTATATGTTTCTGTAAATTGATTAAGCTTTATTCTGGAGCCAAACACCAATCTTGTCTTGTTTCAGGTAGTAAAACCAGCCTGATAAATTACCGCTGATGTGCTGAGCTTGTTACACAGATTGAGGTTTTTATTTAAGATCATACAGTTAGAAACTGCTTCCAGACTCTGTTTAGCTTCTAGATTTGCTTGCTGCAGTTTTCATTTATTTAAAGCTCATCCTATGCTGATGGAAATCCTGAGTTACTGACTGGTAGTCAGACATTCCTTTTATACACAATGTCCACGTACATCTTATGGCCTGTTTATTTTTCCAGGACTCTCCATTGCGCAGTAGTTCAAGTCCCCCCAACAGCACCGGCAGCACGGCTGACAGTGATGGCTGGACCCCAGGACCCCCTACCTCCTGCCCGCAGCGCCCTCCCAAAGTCCCCCATGACAGGACCAGAAAGCATCCACAGTCAGGGGGCCTGCTCTCCAGCCACACCAAAAAAGAGGCAAGTTGAACTCGTAGAGAGAATCAGCTTTGTGCGTCTACCATTAGTTATTTTGACACTCGTATTGTTTTGTTTTGTTTTTTTTTTGTCACCAGCCCTCGATTCCCAGCCGGCACACAGATGAGCGCAGAAAAGCTGACAAGCTGAAGAAGAAAAAGAGGAGGAAGGAGAGGCAGCCCTCAGCTGAAGAGGACACATTAGTCCCAGAATTCCAACACCCCATCTCCTTCAGGGGCCAAACAATCAAAGAGGAGCCCGAGGATGAAATCAGTATTCCACTCCACCCGCAACGCCTCCTCAGCCCCGTGCCCTGCAAGGAGGAGCCCAGTGAAGGGCAGCAGAACTGGGATGGCCAAGACCTCAAAGAAGGTGTGGTAAGAGTGCAGAAGGTTGAAGGCTTTTCAGGAAACAGAACAGTGTTCCGCCAAGGGAAGCAGGTGGTCTTCCGAGACGAAGATGGATCAGGGGAAGATGAGGACATCATGGTGGATTCAGGTAAGCGGAAGCTGATCTCTTTCTGTGGCTGTAGCTCGGCTCCAGATTGTCCCCAGCCTGACTCTATGTCCTCTGTCCCTAGATGACGACTCTTGGGACCTGGTGACGTGTTTCTGCATGAAGCCCTTTGCCGGCCGAGCAATGATTGAGTGCAACAAGTGTCACACCTGGATTCATTTGTCGTGCGCCAAAATCCGCAAGAGCCACGTGCCAGAGACGTACGTCTGCCAGAGGTGCCGGGAGACCCAAGGCCTCCAGGACACCCGCCGCTCCCACCGTTCACGCGCGGTCCCCAGCAAACACACGCTTGACTGACCGGCAGGCGGAGCTCTGAGGACATCGACCCCTTCTGTTCTGAACTGTCCCCTCCTCGAATTAGGGTTTTGCACTGGTCCTTGTCTTCAGCCAGGAACTCATGTTTTGTAGTAACACTTGTCTGGACCTTCCCTTGACCCTGTCCGTGCTATTTTAGAACTCCTGAGGTTTGGTTCTGCTGTCCTACAGACTCCGTGCGTAAGGCAATCACAGAATGGATGTCTGTTTGTGGAACATTTTAGCGCGATGGCTAGCCGTTACTGTTGGGACTTGGTGTTTTGTGAACACTGGAAATATTTGAACTGCCATCTAAAGAAAAAAACCTTTACAACTGCCCCCTGCCACGATGCATGCTGGGATTCGACAGTAAGACAGCCTGCACTTTTATTGGTTTTCCATGTCGTCAAGACGGGTGATGTTGCTCCAATAAACTAGATTTGGCTTTGCTCAGATGCCTCCGTCGTCACAGCTGACCATTTGAAACAAGATAAGCTTTGCGTTAATTGCTTCAGACGGTGCTATGGTGTTAAGATACACTATAATCTACTAGAACAATGATGTAGGGTGAGCGACTTACATCTGCTTGGTCTTTTAGTGTGTATGCAATGTTCTGTTGGGTGGTTATGTTTCACAGCAGGTGATTTCTGAAGCTTTTAGACCCCCCAAAGTGCTTGTTGCTCTTCCTTTAAGTCCACAACAATGTCTTCCAACCTGGGCTACTTCTCTGAGTGATGATGTCACTCGGATCTCTCGCACACACTGTGTGTAAAGTGTTCACCTATGTTTTGGTTTATAAAAAGGCCAGATACTAACATTTCGTGTGCACGACAAAGAGTTTATTTAAGTAAGGGAACTTTAATGGCCGTCCTGTTTATGTATCAATGAGGTAAAGAGGATGTTATTGGAACTTTATAGAGTTCAATGGAAATGTTTGCGCAAATGTTATTTGTACAAACAGCCAGCTCCTGGGGTTGGCAGTGTATGCGCTGCTACAGGTTTCGGATTTGTTTCTGAAGGAACAAATCAGGACCTGCAGAAGGTGTAATGAAAAGAAAAGAAGCTATATTTATTCCATTGAGGCATATTCATCTGCTGTTGCTGATAATATAAAAGCCATGCTGTAAAGAAACAGACTCCAGGCTTGGGGCTCTCTGTGTCTGTGCAGGTTTTTGTGGTGTAGAATCGGTAGCCATACACACAGCGTTGAGATTAAAAGAGCCAGTGGTGTGCAGTCTGATGAGATGGCGCTGTGGTGTTCAGGAACCTACCACCAGACTGTCATCTTGTGTCTAATTTCTGAAACACCCTATCAACCAGTGGACCTTCACTACAGGAATAGGTGTTTTAAAAACATTATTGAAAACATTTTGGTGTTTTTTATGTTTATCTGGCTAATGTCAACCTTTGTGGCATGTTGAACTAAGAGCTTGTGCCAAAACTTGAGGATTACTCAATGTTGCCATTGTCATTAAGACGAATCAAAGTTTAGAACGTCTCACAATTTAGATTACGAACTGGGTTTTTTTTTTTTTTTCTTTCTTATCATTTTTAAAGCACCCTCCTTCTGTTATGTTTATGCCTGCACTGCTCTTATATTTACAGATGTTGGTCCACGCTGGTACTCAGCAGTCATCCAGGTGATGGTTTCCTCCACAACAGCAGACTTAATGTTATTAGCCATTTCTCAGGACAGTCGAGTCTTAAAGGGAGCCCGCCTGTGTCTTTAAGTACCTAATGTTGACAATACATATTGTGCTCCAACTGTTTATTCTGATCCTGGGTTGTCCCATCCCTTTATCGAGAAAGCAGCGTCTGTTCTGTGGTGTGAACCGTTTCTGTGAAACTCTTGTAAACTATTGTAAATAAAGAGATGCCATTTTGAATTGCCATGTCTTTGTTTCCATGTAGTAAGAGGAAGAGTGAGAGTTTTTAATTTATTTTTATTACTGGCCTCAGAGGCTGATCAACAAACACTGATGTTCATGTTGCAGAAGTCAATCGATACACAGGTGCAAAATTGCTTCTGGCCTTGTGGTGGCACTACAGCAGAGGTGAACATTTTACAGCTATTTTAACTTAACGGATGAATTCAGTGCAATCTTGCTACTCTGATGGCTTCGATGACAACACTGGGTAACACGCGCAAAAAAAAAAAATCTTATTCTCTAGTCATATTTGATAAGACAATGACAATGACAAGACATGGGAGGTTCATAAAGTAAACAGTTATTACAGTCTTTCATGACAACTCGCAAATAATGCTAATATCTTATCAGTATTTTGTTTTTGTATTCCACAGTTCTCAGATATCTGACAAGACGTAGGAATAAAGTCTCATTAAAACAACGTCACCTTTAGAAAATCTGTAGATGAACATAAAAGTCCTTCATAGGAAATGAAAACTCAAATCACAGTGAAGGCAAGTTCGTTTTGAGAAAAACACAAAGTTAATTGTCCCTTTATATAGGTGTAGAACTATTTTGCTGTTACTATTTGCAGGGCATGTAAAACTAATGATCTAACAAAATATGAAACACATGGTACAGGACTGAAACACAGGTAACATCAAAAAAGGAGCTGAGCCTCATCATTCAAAAAGTCTTTAGCGTGGCTCAGGTCAATTATTCTTGACATAGCAGCAAAAACGCTCATAAAAACTGCAGACATACTCATTTCTGTCAACAGCACAGCAGCAGATTGGCTTTCTGCTGCATGTGTGCCAGTGAAAACATAACCTATGACCTTCTGTGCTTTAAGAACCATTTGTAAAAAATGTTCTCGTAGCTAGGAAGACCTAATCGATGCAGACGATGTAAATCTCAACTTTTCTTTTACAGTCTGGTTTCTTTTAAAACTGTCCAGCCAAATTCCTCGCATTACTGACAATAACAACGTAGGAATAGCATGCCATCAAAAGACGTAATAAATAAGAATAAAAAGCATTTAAGTAAACAAGTCATGAGTAAATCTGTCTGGCCTCCTGCATAGATGTCTGAATGACTGTGGAATGAACAGTGACAGAACTGACAGAATAGAGAAAGCAATACTGCGAGGGGAAGCTATAGCTCATTTGTACAAGTCCAACATCTAAAATGTCAACACACGCACATGGGATTCACATTTAACTTACTGATGATAACCAAGCCCTCTGTGTAGTGCATATATTAAATTCTGTTCAGGGTTAAAGCTTCTAGCAGCAGACAGAGTCAAGGGACTATTTTAGAAATGAAAAACACAAACATGGACTCGCCTTTCTGTCAGGCCCAACTTCAAAGCTGGACCTCGACAAAGGGTCAGGAACTTGGCAAACCGATACACAAACAGGATGGTCATAGAGGATCAGAGGAGATTAACAACGCTGTCGTTAACGGATGTCCCCCATTCTTTCTCTGGTTACCAAAAGTCCGTATTTTTCTGTTGCTGCCTGATGGTCCAAAAGCGACGAGCTTCTAGGAGTCAGGCTCAATCCTGTGAGCTGAATTTGAAAAAGAACGCTTACTTCAACATAGTCACGTAGTCACCTGTAGTTACATTATCTGGGCCGTGCACTCACATTGTTTGGGTATCCGCAGCGGGTCGGTGTCTGCGGAGATGACTTGCTTCCCATACCATGCGTTTAGGATGATCAGTCCTGGACAGTGACACAAGCTGTAACTGTTAAATAGCTGCCGATCGTGTAAATAAATTGTCATTTGAAATCTGGAGCAATATGGTCTCTAAACAGCTTTAACGTTTTTGGATTTACCTAGATGGAGGACGGAAGTTTTGTCCAATCAGACATTTGCAACCATGATAAGAGTGTGTGTTTGTATGTGTTTAAATTACATATTTGGATTTTTATCAAGTTTTAAGTGATGACGCAACCTGAAAAGTTTTACGTCTCATCCTCTGCCCGTATGCGTGTGTGTGTGTGTGTGTGTTCTCTCACCCATCTTAGATTCTTCCACTTCTATGATTCTCCTCACAGATTCCTGCATCAGCAGAACCTGCGGAGGAGCCAAGGGAGAAGGAATGGGAAGAAGATGGAGGAGGGGTGGAGAAGAGCGAAAAACAAACATTTTTTTCCGAGAAAGTAAGCTGCACGAAACCCATAAGCAATGACCAATAATACCACACACGCAACAAATAACTGCTTTTTTGTGTGTGCCAGTACTCACAGCAGACTCTGCTTCCTGCTTTTTTTTGGCAATATCTGTGGCTGAGCTCTTCCTTTGCAGCTCCAGCTCTCTGCAAAGTAAATAAACAGAGGGAAGATTTCCAGGTTGGAGGATTCTCTATTTAAAATGTCATATTATATTTTTCTACTATTGTGGTGAAATAAATTGCTGTTTGTGCATCATAATAAAATGGGTTAAAAGAAAAAGAAGGCTGACTCTTCTTTCTGGGCCTTTGTAAATGGGATGATGATCAGTCTGTGGATGGCCATGTAGGCGAGCAGAGGTCCCACAGTGGCATAGAAGATAGCACTGGGTAAAAGCTGGTCTGTCAGGTGGATTGGAAAGAGATAGTTTTGACTAGCACGTGCCAGCCTGAGGTGAGACAAAAGAATATCCATACTTAGGCAATCCTTGGACAATATCATTACTATTACTATTATAAGTTGACCAGTGAGCAGTACTTGATTTTCAGGGTGACTCCCTGAGGGACACCGACACTGACAGTGGCTGACAAGACACTGTGTCGGCTGATCTTTCTCTCTGCTCCATATTCCACAACAGTACCAAACCAGCCTGTTCTGTAACAGCAAGAAAGCAGAGCAGTCTTAGTGGTTAAAGAATAATTTAATATAAAAATTCTTCTGGTGCAAAAGTTCACACAGTGGTTGATTTATTCAAAACAGGATAACTGGGAAACCTACTTAACAGAGCCCTTAACTTTTGTCTGGTCGTCATCCTGAAACTTGTAATGGTAACTCATCATTAAATAGGAGTGAGGCACCCCCAGCTGGAAGAGATGGGAATGGAGGAAACGTAATTTAGAACATCTGAATATATACTGTATGTAGCTTCATTCAATTTGAATATATTTATGAATTTGCTCTTTGTATGTACCTGCAAAGCGAGAGTAAAGTGACTGCGCTTCGTGTCCCGGACCAGACTGGTAGTCATGGCACTGTTGGGACCCCAGCGCCACTGCAGATAACCCATGGTGTTTTGGTCCAGGTGGCGTGCTGTCATCAGAGAGCAGCTTGGCCGCAAACCCCGAGGAGAGAACTGCAAACCACCCTGCGCTGTTAAAAAACTGGGAAAACAGATGTCAGAAACAATTGAAAAGGAAAAACAAACAGAGAACACTGTTCAGTGTGCATGTATCCCTGGTCTGACCTCCGTGGAGTGATGTTGCGAAACATTTTTAACCCAATAAGAGGTCCAAGTATGTCTCCTGCACCAAGTTCCACCTCCAAAAACAAAATAACACAGTAAGTTTGATATTGAAGCATGTATGTGTAAAACAAACAGACAAAAAAAAATCACAACGAAACACTGCTATCCCATCTGTCTTTGTGCACCAAATATTTTGGTGTTGTGTGTATTTACCTCGCCCCAGCCCCTGGCTGATGTAACTCTTCGTACAGTCATGCTGATATTGCCCCCTCCATTTCCGTTGTGTGTAGACAAGGAACCTGACAGCACTGCGGTGTCAGAGTTTGTCAAAGGAGCCTGAAGAAAGACAGCAGTGCATAATACAACTATATGGCTGTGTAAGATGTAAACTATTCTTTTAAACTGTGTATGATAAAAACAGTTAGGTAAATGTAAAGATATTAAGTTGTCATAACAGTGTTATTGTACCTCTATAGACTGGGAAATATGCATCTTGTTGATTTCGATATGAGGAAACCCCCCTCCAGGCATCTCTTCAAAATCCTCATCATAGTGGTCAAACAAATCTGTTGCATCTACTCCAACACTAATTGTTCCCTAAATAATGTAAAAAAACAAAACAAACATTTTTGTAAGTATGTGTATAAAATGTGATGTCAGACGCGAAACAAAAAATGCAGTGATAGCAGAAAAGTTGACTTTGAAAAAAAAAAACAACCTTCGGGTTAGTTCTCTGCTGCAGCCTCCTCTCTTCTCTCTCTCTTTGTAGCCTTTCATACTCCTCTCGAATTTCAGCTGGAGTTCGCCTTCTTTCCACCACCTACACAGCATTGTTGCCATAAGTAAAGGTAGCAGAGGTATGCTGAAAAAGTGTTCATAATGTAGTAGCAGGAACACTCCACTTTAGGTGTAAGAGGTTATGATAGAAAGAATAAATACCTCCCAGCCCTCTACTTCCAGCCCTTTCTTCCCAAATATGTCATATATGGCTCTGGAGTGCTCGTCACTCAGTACTGAAAAAAGAAGGTAATACCCACTCAGTTCACATATTTCAGTTTTCGTTTCAATAATTACATGTGTGCACAGTTCAAGCATCCTTACCTTCATATGCCTGACGCACCTGGTTAAATAGCTGTTCGGCCTGGCTTTTTAATTCTATATCTCGGTGTTTGTCAGGATGATACAGCATACAGAGCCGGCGATATGATGCCTTCAGTCCCTCTAGGGTTGCCTGTGAAAGGACCTCGGCATTTAGTAAATAACAAATATCCAATGAACAATTAAATCTGTGTAAATCAGTGATTAACTTAACACCAGTTTAATACAATATATTATAGGAGACAGGAGTGGAGTAAATACGCACATTTGAGAAGTCTGTTGCAAAACATTTAGAGGTTAATAACCAGTTAATGGCCATGTAAGTAATTCTAAAAATAGCAGCCATTAAGGAAAATATTACCCACTTTCTTTTAGACCATAGTATAAGTGACGACCTTATATGCTAAACGTTTCTCAGCTAATATTGGTCTTCCGAATGTAATCAAGACTAATCACAAAAAGAGTTGAATAATGTAGACAACTACAAAAACCGCTTGAATATAACTTGGGTTGGTATAGTTATACCTACACAAGATATTTTATACTGGCTAATGCTTTAAAATTACAAACCGGCATCACGGAAAGACCGAAGGATGCACCGAAGGCAGACATTTGCCTCGGACGAATTTAAAAAGGCAGTCATGCTGAGAGTTTTGTCACTATTTATGATGTTTTTGGTTTACAATAAACCATACCTCTTTCCTGACGTTAAGTAGAGAGTAGTAGTTCTGGTTATTAGGGTCTAAATCATCATCTAAGGACGCCGCCATGTTTGCATTCTTTGTAGCCCCGCCTTCTTCTCTACAGCCCCTAAAGCTCATTGGCTGAAGGTAAGTTCACGCGCGACGCGGAGACATTTTGGGAGGAAGTCTTTTGAACACTTTGTTTATACGTATGTTTTTGTCGTTGTCGTTGTTGTTTTTTTTAATCTTACGCTGATTTCTTGATCAGTGACAACAATCGGTTATCTTCACGCCAACGCCGCTCCTCCTGACAGGTTCATTTACCACGACTCATTTAGAAAACTGATTATCGAAAAGTTCAAATTTTTACTTTCAAGTGCCAAACATCGAGTTTGACAGAAGGCCAAAAACAATCACTTAGTGTGTCTAGGCTATTGTTAAAGTAAGCTGCTAAAAGGATCATAAATTCTTAAATTTTCCATTAACCTAATTAGTTCTTTAATTTTTTTTTTTTTTTTAATTTATCGTAACACAAATTAGACATTTTTCCAGACCAAAACACCATTATTCTGTACTGTGTTCTTGTAAAAAGCACCGTGATTGTGTCTTGTCTTGTTTTTTTTCCACTGTTTTTGGGTTAACATAATAATGTCCGATGAATAATAATGGTATAAATCTAAGAATTTACACAAAATAGGACTGTCTAATACGTCTTTTCCATATATACTAAAATTATACGTTGTAATATAATTATCGTATATAGGGCGAAAAACACTTGAAACTCCAAAGATTTTAGTTAGCTCCAGCTTGTAGCAGCTCTCAGCCAGATTTTATGCCGACTTTGCTTCATTACTTGTGAGTGCACTAATTTAAAAAATGTTTTAATAAAATCAGTTGATCCTAAAAATGAATCGCGTTTTTTATTATTTCTATTTAATTCATCCCAAGTGGTGTGTTTAAGAGTTGTGTAAAGGTTTAAGTTATTGCCTCATTAAGTGCAATGAATTGACTGTATAGTCATGTAGTTCTTTTTAATTGGGATTAGGTGAGTGAAGTAAAATAAACAATTAGTCCAATGGAGAAAAAAAAAATACATTTTAGTCATCATTTATAATGATCAACTATTTTTTCAGAATATGGTGTGTTCTGCAACATCTACAGACATTTTTGCACAAAAATCTGCTCTCTATTAGGCTGCTATTAGGCTCCTCAGGCTGTACGACGTGCAAAGAACAGGCCCTCGAGATTTTTGCACATAACTCTGCTCGCCATTACGTTGGGAACTGTAAAATATTGCCCATTGTGAAATATTTGGCGGCATCTAGTGGTAAGAATATTGAATTTAATAGGTAATTGCAGCTTCCCCATAAATTTCCAACAGTGGCTTCTGGGAAGCAAGATACTTTTTTTTTCATTAGTCAGCCATAATTCCAGTCCGAGAAAAAAAGTATTACTAAAGTTTAAAATGTGGGTTTTTTTGTTTTTTTTTTTTTACTGGATGTCAAAGCGATGATAGTTTGTTCTAATAACCAATCAATGAAGCCAGAGCCTCATTTGATCAGAAAAAACATTTGCATGGTATTCGATTCCCGACTGTAGATTATTAAAATCTGATACACCTCAGGTTAAACCTTTCACATCTACGAGCGTGTCTTCTATTTTTGAGTTCGATTTGGAAAGGTGATAGGGTTCATCTTTCAACCAAATTTCCATTGTTAGCAATTCAGCAATTTTCCGAACAGAGAAGAAAAGTCGGTGGTTTTTTCGTCTCGGCCCGTTAGTTTCCACCTCATCATGGTCGATTTCCCTTCGGAGTCAGCGCGCCGCCTGTGTGCACGTGTCGGAGGCGCGCACGGAGCTGTCCTTTCAGCACTGCGCGCTTCGGCGCAACCACGAATGACAGCAGCGGCACACTGGCCCATCTGGAGATCAGGGCCGTTCAGGGCTGACACGTGCCAGAAGATAGCCAATTACCGGTCAGGTCAGATTTTTAAAAAATCCAGTTCCTTTCCAATTGAACCAGTCAATTTACTTCGTAGGAAGGCTGTATTTGTAAGTAATTTAGGGGGGAAAACAGTTTTACCTTGTCAAGGCCGGGAGGAGCTGTGGGTTAGACATTTTTTTTTAACAAAGGATTGATTAAGGCGTGTATAAGACAGTACAAAAACCTAGGCGCGCGTGTGTGTATGAGAGAGAGGGGGAGACAGAGAGGAGACGATGATGCGCACGATGATGCTGTAAGGCTGTCTAAGGTGTCCTCGAATACAGACATCGTTCAGTGACGTGACGTGAGAGTGAGGGAAGGAGGGAGAGAGAGAGAGAGAGAGAGAGAGAGAAATAGAAGGAGAGAGAGAGCGGGTACGTCAAGGGGTGGGGACACTGGGAACAATTCAAAAGACGTAGAAGTGCGCGAGTCGTCCATTCTCGCCGTTTGCTCCAATAATCTCGCAGAAAGCGGCAGGCTCGTTCCGGCGCACATTTTATCATACCAAAAAAAAATCGTTGGGGTGTTCTTTTCGGGCAAGTGCGGTGGGGGGGGGCCTTAAAATGTGTTTATCTTTGGGGTGGGGGGGGGGGGGGGGGGGGGGGAATATATCCAATTACCCATCAATTCAATTTTTTTATAAAAACCATTTCCTTTCCAATTAAACCAAATAAATTTTAATTTATAAAAAAGCTTTTTTTTATAAATAATTTTTTAATTAAAACAATTTTACCTTTTAAAAACCATTATAATCTTTATTTAAACATTTTTTTTTAATTACTTATTAAAACCTTTATAAATCAAAAACCTAACCACCCCTTTTTTTATTAAAAAAAATTTAAAACAAATATTTTACCATTATTCCCTCCATTATTTTTTAAACCTTTCAAATTTTCCTCCAAAACAAAAAACCTTAAATTTCTTTACCTTAAATTTATGGATTTATTTATTTATATAAACCTTAAAAAATTAAATATATTTTTATATATAAAAAAAAAAAAAAAAAAAACGGGTTCCTCAAAAGTTTGAATACTATTAAACAATTAAAAAAACATAAAATTTCACAAATTTTCCATTTTCCCTTTTTTTTTTAATTTTTTCAAATAAAACCGAAATCTTTTTTCCCCCCCCCTTTTATCCTATTCCCCCCCCCCCCTTTTGTTATCCTCTCCTTTTACAAAAACCCCCCCCCCCCCCCCCCCCAACATCTCATCGCCACTAGGTCGAGGAGGAGGAGGAGGAGGAAGAGGAGGAGGAGGAGGAGGAGGGATGAGGCGCGCGGCGGAGGGGAAATGGCTGCCGAAAACAAGCCGGAAGGTAAGAGAGAAATAACGGGGTTTATCTTGCGAGGCAGCGTTCCGATGTTTGGCTTTCAGACCGGTCGTTAAGGGGGCACAGGCAGAGGTGGGGAGCCAGATAGCGTCAGGGCTTACCCGCCCCTCCAGCCGGTCCCGAAAGCACGGACGCTGGTGCTGAAGCAGCGGCTGTGTAGAGCACGGTTAACCGACAGCAGATAAATAACACAGAAGTGGGCTCCGAGTCAGTCCGAAAGGCTCAGCTAGTTTTTCCACCATTAAAAGCTCTTCAGCGTCCCCATCAGAGCAGCTGCTTCACTGGTGCTTTTCAGGCGTTTAGCATGGAAAGGATGGATGAAAGGATGAGAATGGTTCACGCTGAAGGAATTCAGATGCTTTCAGTGTATGTGTGTGTGTCTATATGTGTGTGTGTGTGTGTGTGTGTGCGCGCGCGCCCGCGCGTATGTTTATGTATCTTCTAGTACCTGTGTCTGCGATCTCTGGATTAAGATGAATTAAGCATTTAAGATCAAAGTAAAGTAATGGGTTGTCGATTTATTGCTGATGAAGTGTCGTTTGGCACAGAACCTCCAGGGCATTTTATTTTCATCACAATTGTGTGTGTGTGTGTGTGTCTGTGTGTGTGTGTGTTTACTGTTTATTATTGTCCCTAAAATGAAAATGTGTATAGGGTAGTTACATTTTTTTCCCAGAATATGTTTCAATTTTCCTTTTTTTCCATTTATAGAAATAAACTCCTAAGATGATGATGATTATAATGATGATGATGATGATGATGATGACGATGATTATTATTATTATTATTATTATTATTATTATTATTATTATCATCGTCATCATCATCATCAGACACCACTGACAGTCTCACACATCTAATTATTTATCTCAGACTCATTTATGGGATCTTCATTAAACTTGATTTTAACAGTTAATTTTCCAAATAATGAAATAATAACCGCATTTTTTTCCTGTGTGTTTGAATTTTACATGTTTCTATGTTAATTAATACAACAGCTGAATGTGTTGTCATGACGGGCATGTGTAAACTGTGCAAAAATGACATGATATAAGTTTTTGATATAATTGTATTGATTCCTGATCACTTTTTCATCCAAGTGACTGTGAAGCTAGCAGGTCTTTAATTCTCACGTCACTATACTGGGAGGGATGTTGAGACATATTTTCACATTTTTCATTACTTTTAAACATCAGCACATGTCAAACATTTGCATGACAAATTTCTAGGTGTTCGATGTTTGTGTTGACTGTTTTTGGTGTACTGTACAGGTATGAGGGGAAGCGTGCTCGCTGGAGGCATGAGGGGCATGTGTAATCTGTGCAAAAATGACATTACATGAGTTTGTGTTATAATTGTATTGATTGCTGATTACTTTTTCAGCAAAGTGTCTGTGAAACTGCCAGATGTCTTTAATTCTTGCATCACTACTGGGAGAGATGTTAAGAGATATTTTCACAGTTTTCATTATTTTTAAACATCAGCTGCACCATGTTAAACATTTGCATGGAAAATGTATAGGTGTTTGACGTTCATGTTGACTGTTTTTGGTGTACTGTACAAATATGAAGGGAAGCATGCTCGCTGGAGGCAAGAGGAAGGCCATGGCTGAGGAGTCCCATTCCATGAAAAAACTTGAACTCATGATGAGACAGATGGCCCATGGGCTGCTCAGCAGGCACTGTACCATATAATTGTAAAACCATCCCCCTACCCCACTGTACTGCACCTACACATGCAAACATTTACGCACTAAAGAAATGACAGGCTGTTGCCCTCTGAGAGGAGAGGACACGATAATTTACAAGCCTAAATAAATACCAGGTGAAATGCAGATATCTGTCCCCTCATCCCATTGCCTGGCAGATGAGCACGGCAGTGATCAGCAAAATACGCCCACTGCACAAGAGAAGGACATCCACTATGAAACAAGGAAGACCATCTTCCTTTGAGCTAGTTGGTCTACTTTGTATCATAGCAACAGTGGTCAGGGAAACAGAGAAGTGATGAGAGAGAGGAAAACCTAAAGCTGGGTACAAGTTAGTCACACACGGAGGCAGTGCATATACCGCGGCCAATCGATGAGAAGACACGCTGGATGGAAGCTAGCGGATCCGCTCACATGCACATCGCAGGGAATATTGTTTCACTAAGTTTCATAAGGGGAAGAATAACTGTAGGTGTGCGGCTGCCAGGGAAACCTTTGTTTGGTATCTAACGTGTTTTCTTCTGATTTTAGGAGTAAAGAAGATAAGAAACCCAGAGCGAATGGTCAGGATTGCAGTTGGTTACACAGGACACGCCCCTCCTAAGAGTGATGATACTGACACCAACAGTAAGAGACACACAAATGCTCTTCACACTTGTGTATATGTGTGTGGTGTACACAGGGTGACTCTGAGAGCAAGTCGTAAAAGCCTTCTGGCAGGATAATGTGATGTGGGAACTGAGGTCCTCTTCTCATCTGCACTGATCATAGACACACACACACACACTACTGAGGTGTATTTCCTATTCAGATCTGTTACACATCATGTTTATTCATGCATACCACAACAGCACCGGACACACACGCGCTCTGCACATTGTCACAGAATAGTGGAGCCTAGTTTGGCTATCAGTTGTTTATTGCCATACCTAATCTGTACACATGGCTTTGTGTATCTATAATCCTCAGTGGGCCTGGTAAACTAAAGTGAGAGTGGAGTATGTAATCTGGGGTCACTGCATGGTCATGCGTGCATGCGACTGAAGCTTTTGTATTAAAGGGACTATAAAAACATTGATTGCTTTGATTGGTTATCGATTTTATACGTGACGTGTGTGTGTGCATAGACCCAGTTTATTTCTAAGCAGACCTCAGTATGACCTCATACTCTCACCAGACCTTCTAATTTTATGAAAAGTGACAAGAGACACCTGCACTCTCAGAAAACATCCAGTACACATGCAAGAGAAAGTGTGGAAAGCGCTACAATAGAATAGAACACGGAGTTCTGTTTAAGATGGCTGTTTAATATGAGCAGAGACTTCCTGAGCCTCTCCCTGTCTCCTATCTGTTCTCACGTCCCAGCTGGAGGATTACTGGAGGAAAAGTTTATCAGCAGAATGATAAAATTAGCATGCATGCCCATCTTTACCCCTCCTCTGCTTTTCCTCTTTTTCTCGCTCCCCCTTCTTCCTCTTGCACTCTCACTCTTTCCATCCTACGCTCCCCCCCTTTCTCCTCTCTCTGCCCCAGCTCTCTCCCTTCTGTACCCCCCACATCTAGCTGCTGCACAATGTGCCTTTCTTTCTGTCACATTAATTTCATCCCGAAAAGGAGGGAAATGTGAAAATTTCCCCCGACGCCTCCTAATATCAGTTGTGGGAGAGTTAAGAGTTGCATTTGAAGCATTTTTTTTCTGTCTTTACTGAGGATAGTTTTATAATTAACTGACAGCCATCTCACAAGGGCATTGGCTGGTTTCGATGTTAAATATGGAGACGACAGTTTTACGAGGTAAAATATTCATCAATCAGAGGCCACTGTTCTGCATGATTCTATTAAATTGTAGCAGTTGATAAGATACTAGTGTTTCACTTAGTACATTTTTCTTTTAACCACTCACACACTTAGTGATTTCATTAGCCAGAAGCTTCATATTGGCATTCAGTCTTTGTTTGGACTCTTTTTTGCAATACATTAGCAATTCAGGGAGTGGTGTATGGTTTTGTGGCTCATTGTTTAGGGAGTCAGACCAACCTTTGTCGGTATTCAATGAATTTAATATTCTCAAACACAAATAAGAACTTGTAGCAGTGCTGAATTTCCATATTCAGATACTTCTTCCCCTCTGTCCCAGGGTGGTCTGCTGTTTTTTCTGGGTAGCTAGAAACAATAGATACGTTTTCACCCCGTGGCACAGCACAGCTCCACCGAGAGCCATTTGAAACAGATTAAAAAGACAATTGTAATAGCAACACGACTTTTCTTTTTCCTTTTTTTTTAGTGATGCATGTGCTGGTTTAGAATTGTTAGAATTACCCGATACAGGTCCTTGTGGCATTAAAGCTACTCAGCATTCACCTGATCTGCAAAGTTGGTCTTCTCTTCCTTGTCAGCAGCACGAGTCGATGTGAGGATGGCTTAAGATGCCATTCGTGTCGATAAAGATGTGCTTCAAAAGAGATGCTGGTATCAAGGTCACCGGTTTCAAAAGACATAATTCTGGGGAACACTGTTCCATTCACAGCTGAATGTAATCAAGTCTTTCGTTGCATGTCAGAGGTGTGTGTGTGTGTGTGTGTGTGTGTGTGTGTGTGTGTGAGTGGGTGGGTGGGTGGGGGGAATTGCGTGTGGGTGTGTGTGTGTTTGCCCATGAATGTGCAGTTGGCCTGTTTGATGTGCTGTTTCTGGTACATTTCAAAGGCGAGGCTGATGAAAATTCTACAGAATAGCGGGGAAAGGGGTGGGCGGCGGGGGGGAAGGGGTTATAGCTGGGAGGGGTGGAGTTTAAGCACTGATTGGCATTCACAGCAGCGACTGGACTGCTGCTTAAAAGAAATTAGGCTTTAACTAAGCTGCACCATTCAGCTGTTTAACTAAGCTGCAGCATTGTTTGCCCGTTTGAAATTTTGTCTTCTCAGGCCTTGTATTAATAAATGCATAATTGATTGAAGAAGAATATGTGCCTGGGCACACATGCCTGGATACCTACATGCTCATACTAAGCCTGTTGGTGTCTGTGCTTTCCGCTCCCTGTATCTTTGTCTTACCTTGCGACATCATTTGTCCTTGGAAATTTTCATGTGTTTCAAATGAATCCTCCGCTCTCTGTAAATTTTTTGTCATTAACTCTCTGACGAACAAACAAAAAAAAAAAAACCGTGAGAGAGCACAACGCAGGAAAGACGAAACGCAGAGGGGAGGCACCGCAACGCCCAGGGGGAAGCAACAGCACAAGTGGCCAAAGGAGAGCGCAAGCAAACGCCCACCAAACCAAAACGCCCCCAAGGAGCAAAACGAAGAAACAACAAAAAGCGAAAGTGGAAAGCCACAGACGCCAAAAAACAAAAGGGAGGGACGAAGAAAACAAAAGGAAACGAAACCAAAAAACCCGACACCGGCGAGCAGGAAGCGGGGACGGCGAGCGCAACGCGAAAAAAAAAAGCAGGCAAAAAAACAACAAAAAACAACCATAGGTGGACAGCTCCCGGGAAGGCAGGAGCGAAAAGGTTAGAAACCACATAAGGAAATAAATTCTGATAAAAGTCGGCTAAAAAATCGCAAAAAAGAAGGCATCAGTAAAAAAAAAAAAAATATTTAACAATTTTTAAACATGAGTCTCAAAAGCTTGAAGGTGAATTACTCTTCTAAACTGAAAGTGCTTTGTTATTTAACAACTGGGAGCTCCACGGACATTGTATATGTCCAAGAACGTAATTTACCATAGCAGCGTTGTATTCGCTCTGATGTCTCACCAGCTCACGTACAAGGCTTTTCCTCTCAGGAGGAGCTAGTCTGGAGTCTTGTCTTTATTACTAAACTGTCTGTATATCCCAGTGGGGAACACATTGCTTTTAGAGGGGATAACAGATTCCCATGCTATCCGACTTGATCGTCACCAATCCCAGATGCAATGATAATGGGTTTTTATTAAAGCTGTTTCCCACCTGCCGCTTAAATATAAGCTTGCCGGTCCCAAAAGAATGTTTAAAACAATCAGGAAGATCTTGTTCCTTTATGGCATCATACAGTGTATTATTGTGATATAGTGTCACTTTAAAAATATTTAGAAGGGAACAAAAATGAATACATCTATCATCTGTTTTAATAATTAAATAAGTAAACAGTATTTATTGGTCAAAACAAAGAATCACCTGGAATTTTTTGTCAGGTATTTGGCTAATTACCAGTCTGACTCAAATTTACTTTGATGAAACTAATTAAAGTATATTTCCTTTGTATCCCTGAACGAATCTGTGTGGAAATTCCTTTGCTTCAGGCTATGACAAGCAACCGAATTGCAGCCAAATAAAGTTTATGATTTTTTTTTTTCTCCACCCAGAAATGCGGCAACATTTTTGTATTCTCGTCTCACAACTCTGTGTCTGATGAAAAATTTCTCTCCTCCCACTCATCCCTCATTTATCTTCCTTTATCGTCACCCCCTCCATGCACACACACACACACACACAGATGATCCAGGCCAGTTGAAGATCTACCTTCCGAAGAAGCTGCTGGAGTGTCTGCCCAAATGTTCCTCTCTGCCAAAGGAGCGCCATCGCTGGAACACCAACGAGGTGAGATTGTGACACACTCGAGAGGGAAATATCTATGACAGTGAGACGACCCGCTTGCCGGTGACTCATCTCTGGCAAATGTCACACCAAGAAATAAAGAGATGGCCAAAAAAAAAAAAAACCCAAAAAAACAAAACTAAATTACAGATATTCTTTTTATGACCCTAAAACTGTGACACCAAACCCACAAAAGGATCTTGCGGTTGCTTCACATTCCACATGGGGCATTTTGCTTTGTACTCCTAAAAACTCTGAGTTTAGGCTCAGAAATTGGCTTCAGGGTTTGCGAATATACAGGGCATCAAGGCTATGAAACAAGAAATGAGGCTACAGATTGAATGTTTCCTCTGCTGATTGTTACTCCCCTCAAAAGGCCCTTGGTCAGTTGGATAAATATTGTTATCTGAACCTACCATTGTTGCTATGGAAGCACGGAAGTCTGCTGAGATTATGGCACATTTCTGCTGATTGGAGATTTTTCTGTCTCACGTTTGGTGATATTTCATTTACAGCACATCTTGTTATATTGTCTTCACAACCAAAATTGAAGAAAAGGCTTTGAGATAAAAGTGTCAAAGCAGCAACCACACACTTAGAGGATTTGACTTTAAAAGCAAT
>CAAE01007994.1:0-13409 GCA_000180735.1 Tetraodon nigroviridis | reverse complement strand
GGGAAGGGGGGGAAAGGAAAAACAAGAAAGGGTAGGAGAGAATGACGGGCGCGGAGGGGGAGGAAGAATAGAGGGGGGGGGGAGAGAGGAGTGGAGGGGGTGGGGGGGGGGGGGGCACACATACACATATTTTCTATTAGACATTCCATTAGTATGCTAGTATTTGCATTTTTTATGTCCATGAGTTTGTTTGTGTGTGTGTGTGTTGCCCATTGTTTGATGAGTTGTGATAAACGCAAGGTGTGCTGGTCGTAAACATTAGTGGATTGACTTTTAAAGGTCATTCTGGTTTGTTTGAAAGTGATGAGTCCCCCTCACCTTTCTGACAAAAACGGCAGATAATGACAAGCCTGCAGGCAACCCTAAGTTGTAATAGATTATTGATTAGTACGTTTCAATCGAACTGCTTAATAATTAAGTTTTAGCATAAAATTCTTGTATGGGCTTCATCCAGCTTTAAAGCAGGCTTGTTTAAAAATAGACCACAATCAATATATTTTTGACAAAACAAATAGTTTCAGTGCTGATCCAAAACAAAACTACAAAAAAATAAGGATTCTATGGTATGCAGTAAAATAAAAATGGCAGCAGATGCAGATTGTGCAGAGGTTGCTTTCTCTCAACACCAAAATAAACTTTTTAATGCCAGAAAAATTTTGGTGGTGAAAACCAGAGGCGGACTTCATCTGAAGCTCTCTGAATGGATGTGACAGTTCTAGTTTACAGACAGCTTTGTTTCCCCCAAATCTCTGTTGGGGTGATGCTCGTCAGTAGACTTCAAATGTACGCACACATGCTTGCACTCATGCACATGATAGCCTGTGGCCAGATCCTATAAGGGAGTCTCTGAGGGAAAGCTCCAGGATAAGTCTGTTGCAGCATAGGCAGCCCTCTAACATCCTCCCCACCTCGAATAGAATTCTCTCCAAGGCCCGTATAGTGTATGTCGAATGTGTGTTTGTGTGCGTGTGTGTGTGTGCGTGTGTGCGTGTCTGTTTGCTTTTTTGAAGATGTCACTCAGTTTTTTTGAGGGAGATAGTCACCAGTTATGCGTGAGAGGGAGGATGAGTCCCAGTGATGCGTGAGTGGGTCTAGGCTGATTTCCCCAACTGCATCACTCCCTTCTTAGATCTAGCTTCCCTAACTCAGGCGTTCTGACTTTGTTAGAGTATTTCTTAAACAACTCTCCTTGTGTGTGTGTCTGTTGTGTGACAATCTGACAGTGTTTGTGTGTGTGTGTGTGTGTGTGTGTGTGTGTGTGTGTGTGTGTGTGGAGCAGGGCCTGTCGTAATATATTATTATGTAAAAGCACACAGACATCCAGAATGTCTGGGTTTCTAGAGTAGATCCCTGGAGAAAGATACTTGTCCCCATCCCTGTGTGTGGAACAGCAAGCACACACAGCACACACACTCTCAAAGTATTCCTGAAGGGTCAGTGTGTCACCGGGCATGCTCAAAGCACTCCATCACTCCTTTCCACTGGGGCAATAACTATGACTTCCTGACGATCGACCTTCACCATTTCACTCCTGTCACTCTACATGCAGACACACACTTGTGCATGTGCGTGGATGAGGCCACAAGCATGTGCCTGAAGTAAGAGTGCACGTATCAGGGGGTGTCTTTTAGAGAGTGTCAGGCTGCTGTTTCAGCTGACTCCTCTGTTTCGGGGCTTTTTAATGTCTCTTAAGGGGCCAGGCCTTTAATTGCAAGTGTCTTTTTCTCCTTCTTAATCCTCCCATCCTTCTGTCTCTCCCAGCTCTTCGTCTCCTCTCTCCTACCGCCTCCCACTGGCTGACAGTCACTGGGGGAGCCCGAGTGCTCGGCCAGGGCTGTGAAGGCCGTATAGGATATTGACTTGCTGCAGAGTGGTTTGGGAGGAGAAGAGGAGGCTGCTTGTCACAGCTAATGAATAGATGCATAAGTGAATAAGGAACTCTGGTGTGCATCTGTGTGTGTTTATGTGTTGTTGTACTTGCTACATATTACTAAAAGACTAATCCTACTAGCAAAGTGAGGGCATTTTAGGGTGATGAGGACATGTTGGCTGGTCCTCACAACTTCAAATGCCTGTTCAAGGTTTATGACATGTTTTTAAGGTTGGAGTTAAAATTTTGTTTAGGTTAGGCTTAGATTAGGGGGTAATGGCACACTGTCTATGATAGATAGAAGTACAAAGAATAGAAGTACAAGTGTGTGTGTGTGTGTGTGTGTGTAAGTGCAAGCTTGAATGTGTGTGGGGAAAAAAACTTTAGGTCACAGAGATTAAGAGGGACCAAGTTAAGGATAATCTTTTTCAAGACATTTTCTTTCTGTCTGTGTATCTCTTACACCAGGGGTGGGCAAACTTTTTGATTCGTGGGCCACAATGGGTTCTAACATTTGACAAAGGGGCCGGACCAGGAGCAGATGGACGGAGTGCTTTGGTACCCCACCTCACTGGAGAAAAAATACACATCTTGGGATATGGAGAAAACATGTGATTTAATTTCAAATGAAAATGAAGAAAAGCATGACAACAAAATCTCTGATTTCGGAATTCGTCTGACAACACTGAAAATCAAATGAAAAAATGTGCCTTTTTTAAATTACTGTCATTTAATTTTTTCAAGTTCGGCGGGCCGGATTAAAACGTTTAACGGGCCGCATGTGGCCCCCGGGCCATAGTTTGCCCATGCCTGTCTTACACACATCATATGTGCCAACACATCCAAATGTGCATCAAGGCAGTGGGGTTGATGTGTGGAACAAATAAAGTATACTAAAAAAAACAATCCACTTAAGTGCCAGCTCCCTCCTCCAGCTGCTCTCCCTTTCTGTCGCTCCCTGGCTCTTGCTCTCTTTGTCCTTGTCTTGTCTGATCGGTATGGAGCTGGAGTGCTCTCATGCCAAAATGGGACAAATACCCCCACACACAAAAACCTGCACAGAAGGAAAGAGAGTGGAAATGGAAGTCTGTAGAGGAGCCTGTTGATCTAAAGGGGGTGATGAAGGAGAGCACTGTGGAGATGTTTCTCGCTATAGCGTGGAGCCACATATTAAACACTGATTGCTTTAAGAGGATGATTTACATTTCATAACCACTGACAACAAGTGGGTGAGATGGGTATCAAAGAGAAGAGAAGAGAGGATGGTCTTTCAAGGAGAGAGCCAGGAACGAGAGCATTAATGGAGTGTCAGGAAAACTTGGCTGAAACTCAAAAATATTAACAGTAGGGGGTTTTTTGTTTGTTTTTGTTTTAAATGAAATAAACACATTTAACTTCGTGCATTCTTTATCTGAGAGAAAACTGTAAAATTGCAAAAACTTTTCCTATCAAACGTTTCTGCAGCCAGTGGTACATTTCGGCGCCTCCAGTACATCTCTGTCAGCAAGCACCTGTGTATTTAGGAGATTTCTTCTTCCCAGTGGAGGAATGCATCAGTGTGCCTGTGAACCTGATTGGTTGCTGGTCCTCAGGGTCTATCCGCTGTCTGTATCCTAACTGGCTGCTCTGTGACCAATCAGCTGCTTGGACCTCACCATGGCAATCAGATAATAACACACTCTCTGTGGACATCGGCAGGTCATCTAGAAATACCTGTTATGTTTTATCTACGTCTAACACACACATACCACACACACATACCTACACACACACACACACTCCATTGTAACCTTTCTGTTTTTTTTTTTTTTTAGGAGATTGCAGCGTACCTAATCACTTTTGAGAAACATGATGAGTGGCTGACAACATCGCCAAAAACCAGGTGGGGACAGTTATATGCTTACATACTTTGCACATAGCCATATATGCAGGTATGGGGGCGGGGTGAATAAGATCTACTGTTATTATAGTAAATTTTGGTAATAATATAAAAAGTGCAAACCCAAACTTGCTAACAGAAAGTCTTCTTACTTCTTTACTAAATGTTTGATAAAATATTAGTGATGTATGTCAACGATTTCCTTAGGGTCCTACTGGCAGCCTACTCTGCATGTAGGGAACGTTCCAGAACATGCTCAGACTGTAAAATACCTAGTCAGCTGGAAATGGAGTATTAATGAATGTAAATGTATTAGAATAAGTAATGTATAATTCAGATATAGGAAAGTGAGGGGGTTAAGGGGAGTGTGTGTGTGTGTGTATGTGTGTGTGTGTGTGTGTGTGTGTGTGTATGCGTGCGTGTGTGTATCGGTGTTATTGAACAGCAGTTAGATATAATCCCATTTAAACATGACATGAAGCACGATTAGGACAGATTACACCTAATCCCATCAGATAGAATGGAGCTTGGCCTACAGAACCAGTGACATTTATGCATGACTTTTTTGGGTTGTGTATGCATGTTTGTGTTTTTGATTATATGTGTGCATACATTTACATACCAGCAGGGTTGAATCGTTTGGATAGCAATCAATGACCTTCATTTCTCCCCCTTGCTGAAATATTTAATGAGCTCAGGGAAATGCCTTATAACTTTTCTCCTCTCCTTCTCTACCCGTTTTACCGGACTAACTCTTACAATTCCGTCTTTCAATCTATTGTTTTTTCCTCTCCTCTCCCGTTCTTGCCTTCTCTTCTTGCTCTGCTACACTGTGGAGTGGTGGAAAAGCTTTTTATATCCCACACATCACAGACCAGTTACAATCAATAGTATTTATGTCTGCTTGAATTGGAAGGTTTGCAAGAAACATGCGCATTATCCATTTGCTTGCGCGCGCACACACACACATAAACACGGACAGTGGGTTGTAAGCTTGCACTTGTTTCCCGCACACACACACACGCGCACACACACACACACACACGCACACACACAGGCACACACATCTGATCTCATCCATCTTCTCCATAACATAATTAGAATCAGCAGCTCCAAGATGACTCACACCGCTCGAGACAGAGACTAAGCTCGGTTTTGATGGAAGGTGGGGGTCTTCACTCTGCTGAGAAACTGGCAGGCTGGGCCCCAAAACAGAACAGATTTAAAGTGTCAGACAAAATTATCTCAAAATAAATTTAATTTTATTATACAGTGTTCTGAGTAAATTACAGTAATCTGAGTCCAGATGTGTCTGCTTCAAACATGAAAGTGGGGAGGGAATGAAGGGATGATGAAAATGAAAAGATGCTGAGATTAAAATAATGACTGGAGGTAGATCGAACAGAGGAGATCCAGGAAAGTAGGAAGGAGGTGTGTAAAGGTGTGTGCAGTTGTGTGTATTGCAATGCACACATATATGCATGGCTCTGTGTTTATTGATTATTAACAGGCCTGTTTCTTTCTTTTGTCACAGGATAAGGCAGAGAAATGTTTGTCTTCCACCCATCCACACACACACACACCACCGCGCGCGCGCACACACACATATGTACACATTGCTGCCTTTAATGTTTTAGAAGTGCAATGATTGATTACTGAGCAGCAGTTTGACACTGAACCCTAAGAACACACAGCGGTAGGTCCTGTCATTTTACTATAGTATCTCTGTGTTTCTACTTGTATGGTTCCTGATGTTTGTGTGTGTGCGTGTGTGTGTGTGTATCTGTGTCTTTCTGTTCCATCTACAAGGTGTTTATAGAATTGGACTGTAGAGGTCAATGTTTCTGCTGCATGAATGAATTACCCTGCTAAAACATTAACACATAGGACTGTGAGTCTACATGTCAGTGGGAAGGTGTGCCACTGTATCATCTTACCTGACTGTGGGGAAAAATTTATATAATGTTCTGCTTGACTTCACCTGAAGCTGAAATATGCATTAAAGACAAGCCTATACACTGCTTTTCGCAGTCAATGATTCTTTATTTCCTATAGGCAGTTGAGTACCTGGAAATGTAACAAGAAGACCACTATTCTGTTTTTTGTCAAAACAAAATGGACATTTCTTATACTACCTTTTTATTAGAAAAGCACAGACCAGGATCCATAACTCTTTTATTTCTTACTAAAGCTTGAAATATTAAACCCAAAGTCCAAAATATTTTAGGCTGATTCTGTTCTTGTAAAATATTGATGTCCACTATCCATCCTTCCTTTCTCCTTCCATCCTTCTCACTAACTCCTTATCTTGCCCCTATCAGGCCTCAGAATGGCTCCATGATCCTCTACAACCGCAAGAAGGTAAAGTACAGGAAAGATGGCTACTGCTGGAAGAAAAGGAAAGATGGGAAGACCACCAGAGAGGACCACATGAAGCTCAAAGTTCAGGGAGTAGAGGTAACAGGATATTGAACACACGTGCTGCAGGTCAACCTGTTAATTGAGAGCCAGCCCCTCTTTTTTTCTCCTTGCACGTGCCCCGTTTCTCTCTCCCTCTTTCTGCCGCCCGCTCTTTTTTTCTGAAGGATAAGAGTGTATTTGGCCCAAGGCCAAGAATGATGTCAATGCCTCCTTCAGCAGAACAGAGAGGGGTATTGATCCAGTCTCAAGTCAGCGTCTGTGCGCGCATGTGCGAGTGCTTGTGTGTGTCTCTGTGTGTTTCAGTCACATCAGCCAACTCAAAAATTGATTATTCAGCAGGAATATACCAGGAGGTGAGAGGAGCAAGCATGCATCTGTCAGAGGCAGAAAGAATGAGTTAGAAGGGAGGTAACACCAAATAGGCACATGCATGTTTGCCTCAGTAGTTTTGCATTATAGGTGAGCAGATGAATGAGACACAGAGGTAGAGGGAATAATTGGGATCAAGCATTCCCATCCGCACCTCTATTATTTACAACCCTACACTCACATTGACATTCATGCATTTTCCCTAGCACATACACAAAGGCTATAGTATTTCAGTACTTGATACTCATGCAGTAATTTTTGTGTCACATCTTCCTGGGACCCCCACCCGCAAGCGAGCAGGGGCCAGGGAAGTGGGAATGAGCAGAGCAGCAAGATGAGAAGAAAACGAGGGAGGAAGACAGGGAGAGGCAGGAAGCAGGAAAGAGAAAACATAACCCAATGGATAGCCTCCTCATATCGAATGGAAATATATGGAAATGCACTTTGCCTTTGGCAAAGCACACTTTAGATAGAGGGCAGGCTACTTCTGAGAAGTGGCAAAATAGTTAGAAAATGTAAGTGTTTGCACGTGTGTTAAGTGTGGTAAGAAAATCAAGTTGTAAATGGTAATTGCATACAGCCTGATTGTTGAGTTTGTGTAATTTTGATGTTAAACTTTTACATTTTGTATCTGTGTGCATTTGTTGAAGGGAAGCAGAGTGGGTCCTTCATTGTTACGAGTAGATCTGTTTCATAAAGAAGATTAGTCTTCTTTCAAATACTGCAAACGCTCTCACTGAGTACAAAAAACATCAGATTTCATGAAATTGCACAGAGTTGCACAACAGTTCATCTGCAGATTTTAGTGTGGCGTACAGAGATGGAAGCAGTAAAAATGTTTCATAGGAAATAATGAAAACGGCCATTTTTTGCAGACCATAAATGTAATGTCACATTACAATGAAAGGTTATGTCTGATGTACACATAACATACAGTATATGTATAAAATAATTTCTGTAGTGTAAATAATGATATTAGCATTTCGCATCATGGAGAATGTTTCCGTTCCCTGATCACATGTGCAGTCCAGTTTGTATGTATTGTCATCATTAAGTACTCCTTGATACACTTTCACTTTGTGCTTTCCTCACCTTCTTTTCCCCCTCTTTGCCCCTTCAATGTTGCTGATCTGTCTTGCAGTGTCTGCAAGATGACAATGTTACTTTTTGTGAATTTAAAGTGGTTTAGTTTCAGTCCTGCTGAGGCAGTAAATTTGGCAATCTCTTGTGCTGTAATTGTCAACATCAGATTTATGATATTTTAGAAAAGACATTTAGACTAAAAATGCTTACAGCATGCATGCAATTTAGTTTGAGCACCCCCATCAATAGAACTAAAGTGTGCATAACCGCCATCTCCTCTCCTCTTTTCCTTTTTTACCTTTTGTCTTGCTCTCCTCTCTCCTCCTCTTCCTTCCCTCCTCTCCTTTCCGTTCTTCTCTAGTGTCTGTATGGCTGCTACGTTCACTCCTCAATCATCCCCACCTTCCACCGTCGATGCTATTGGCTGCTGCAGGTAAGCCCGCTGCCTTACCATTCCGCATCTTTTCTAACACATAGACTTTTTATTGCAGCTAAGCCAAAGAGCTCCTTGCTTGTGAGGTCAAAGCATCTTGGTCACACTTTGACATTAGACAGCAATAAAGGAATAATCCCGTAACTGATTGATTTGTCCAGCAGCTACACAGAATGATTAGAAGATATGTTAGGCCAGTTTGCATCTGTCCTGAGTGAAAAAAACATTTCAAGCCAAAAGCTTATAATGTTTCAAGAATAGTGTGTTAGCGAACCCTGATTGAGTCAGTATCGAAAACTAACCAAGAAAAACACCCTACTAAGAACACAGAATTCTTGCAGCAACACACGTCTACGGGTGTCCCCTGGGTGCAAAAACATGGAAATGTTGGACTCACTCTATCGCTCATGTAAAAGACAATTAAAGGAGACAAAAAAGCATCTCTCTCTCTCTCTCTCTCTCTCTCTCTCTCTCTCTCTCTCTCTCTCTCTCTATCTATATATCTATCTATCTTGCTCTTTCTCTCTTTCCCACGCACACACACACACACACACACACACACACGTGTCATTTAAGAGATGGTCACTGTGACATCATGTTACATGACAGATCTGCACCCGGCATGTACATTTCCATCAAAGGCTTTTCTCTGCTCATTTCAGAGGAAATAATGGTGTGTGATGTCCTTTTTAAAATGTGGAGCTGCATACATATTTATGGAGTCTTGACCAGAAAATTCTGCATAATTTGTCACATGAAATTTATAAGGACATTCCAGCCAGTGCCTACAAATTGCCTACAAATGTGCCCTAACCCAATTTATTTTTCTTTTTTCAGACTGCCTAAGGTCAGTTCCCGGACTCTAAAATTATGATCGAAAATTTTTCTTGTATCTGTAAAATGTCCTTTTTTACCCTTTGCGCAGATATCACAACATATCAGCGGATATGATCATAAATCAGTCTGTGCACACTGCTAGCATTACTCAGTGTGGTGCTGTAGTTGCCCACTGAGCCATCCTCTTTAGGAGAGAGAAGTGTTCCAACTCAGCAGGTTCCTCCCCTCACCTGAGTCTGTCTGCTGAATCTTTCATAAAGAGGAGCTCCTCTCTGTGTGTCTTTCTTGCTTTTCTCACACACACATCAACACAGATGCGCGCGGACTCACCTGTTAAAACATTAATGGGGTCGAAATTCCATAGGTCTGCAGGTAGCTACACTATAGAGAATGCTACTCTGAACTGCTCTCCTCTCTTTTTCTCTCTTTATACACTTTATTACACACAAACACAGGTGATGTAGACACTATCACAGCCTCTGCAGGGTCAAAGACAGTGCTGAGTGGGCCCGAGCTGTTAAATCTTTTATAAACAGGTGAAAAGATTGTATCTGATATGCTACTGTATATCCAACCTTCTCTGTGACCTCCACCTACTCTCCTGAGTTCCTTCTCTGCTTTTTCCTTTCCAGCTGCTCTGTAAATAAGATCTGTGATTTTATTCTCTTCTGTTATAGTACAGCAATGATGACACGGCATTAAATTAGCAAATAAAGGCCATCCTAAACTAACCACATTGCATGGATTTGTGTGCGTGTGTGTGCTCTGTAGAACCCAGACATCGTGCTGGTGCACTACCTGAATGTACCTGCAGTGGACGATAGTGGGAAACCATGTGGTCCTGTCCTCTGCTCCATCAATACAGACAGGAAGGAGTGGGCCAAGTGGAGCAAGGAAGAGCTCATCGGGCAGCTCAAACCCATGTGTAAGTTAACCTTAACACTAACCCTAACCTCATTTTGGCCTTTATTGCCCTCCTACACCTAAGCTCCTGTGCTTCAGCCATCACACTTTTGCTATACCTGGGGCTATGAGTCAGCTTTGGCCCATAACAAAAGCACTTGTGCTGGAACCATTATAGCGACAAATTTAACGACATATCCTAGTAAAGCCATAAAAAAAAAACTGTTCAGTGTCATTTCAAAATATACAGAACAAGAGATTGTCTCAGAGCTTTTTGGTGATAGACTTCAACTTTGCTTTGAGTTTTGTGTAGTTTTAATGTTTTTGTTTTTTTTTATTCTTCATCATCAATCCTACCTGGGTAAAGACGCATTCACGCGTTTGTGGCAGTTAAACTTTAATGAATGGAGATTTGAATATTAAATATGACAGCAGGGAGGCAGTGTCCTTGCATGCACACCAGCCTGCTGCGATTCATTTGGCTCTTTGTGACGGATCCCAACAGTTAGCAGCATGCTGCCACCTGCAGGCCAATACCATCTTAACCAGTACAAGGGGGGAGTTCAGGGAAACAAGACAAAGGTGCCTAAAATAACCAGTATGTATTATTCAGAAATGAACATCAGGGAATCTGATAACCAAGTACACACAATAATACACACACGTTCTCTTACATCACCTCACCCATCTTTGATTTTTTTTTAAGGACAATCAGGGACAAACCGTTAACGGAGGGGGTCTTAAATTTTAGCAATTCTTTGCATTTTCTGCATGACCAGATTGTCACACAAAACAGCTTTATTACACTCAGCCGATCACTGACACGTAAGTTTCTGGTTGTAGAGGTCACTGAAAGGTGAATTTGAACATATACATGTTAATTATTCAAAGAAATTTAGGTTCTTTGAACAGCATCACTTTGTGTATGATGATAGCATTGTATGGATTATAATGTATATAACTAAGAAAGGTTCACATTGAAGGTTAGAGGGGACATTACACAATATCATATATATAATTTGTGCCAGGTAAGCGTAAGTAGTATGTAAATGTTCACTGTTTGAATGTATTTTCTACCAGGTGCTGGAAGTAGTCTGCATCAGAAATGTTCCAGTGTCAAGCAACGCATCCTCTCCTCCAAGCAGGAGTCAGGGGCAACAGGAGCTGCAGTTGGCCGACAAACCAATGAGGCAGATGGCACAGAAGTTCAAAACAGCGATGTGTCTGAGGGTCAGACGGAACCCAGTCCAGGAGGAGGCCGAAACAGAGCTGGAGGAGGAGAAAGAAGAAATGGCAGGATAACCAAACCCTCACTTCTTCCACAGAGCAGCATGGAGGTGTCTTCATCGACTTCCACCAATCAGGTGGAGGTCCCAGACACCACACAGAGCTCACCTTTGTCAATCGCCAGTGACATGGCAGACAGTCCAGTTCTCACCATTGGGTCCAGCTTGTCACAAAGCACAGCTGTGTTCATGTCTGAAGTCACCACTTTGACTGGAGATTCTGTTTATTCTGCTGGTCACACCCACCTGCTGGGATCTACGCATGAGAACACCACTGCTGGAATTCTGTTGACTGTCTCCCCCGAGACCGAGAGGTTTACGTCATTTACTGGTGCTGTGGGCTTAGGTGAAGGTGGGGAGTTGGTTTTGTCCAGTTCTCTTGACTCTAGTGGAGGGGTCAGCCTTCCTGAAACTACCATGACATTTGACCCTGACAGTTTCCTAAACAATCCAAAGCAGGGCCAGACCTATGGAGGAGGTGGAGGGAAGACTGATGGGTGTAATGGTAATGATGGAGGACTCCACTGTTCATCAAATGGATTTGTCTATAACCCAGCTCTTGTCAACAACAACATCAAGACAGAAACAACAGCCCTAGATCAGCCACTGGGTACACAGAGTAGCTATGTGGGGGAAGGGGCAGGTCTTAGCCCAAGCACCACCCTGGAGCAGATGGATTTCAGTGCCGTGATGTCCTCAGCCTGTGTACAGAGTCTGTCGCAATCGGCACACCATTCATCTCCGAGTCTCTTTCTTCAGGCCTCCCCCCAAACTAACCAGCCCTCCCAGCTGCAGACCAATGGTGCTGAACAAACCCAGGAATCAGGAGAATCCCAGACTTATATAAGCTTGCCTACGGTGCTAACGGACTCTCCCGCAACCAATGGAGATGCACATACACACCTTCATCAAGCTAGCTCAGAGCAACAGGACCTCTGTGGTAGGAATGGGCACGGAGCAGCAGTGGGCTCTTTCCCTCTAATACCACAGGATGCAACCGTCGACCAGTCTGGCAACAGGAGACATCGGGAGGTTGGGATATTAGACAAGCCTTCTGAGAATGGAAGCGAGTTGCTGCATAAGGCTGAGAACTGCCACGAGACCTACGCTAGCGTAAACTCGGAGCACTACCTTCAACCAAGTGATGACGGAGGAGGAGAGGAGGGAGGGGGAGGACAGGGTAGAGGACAAGGAAATGGTGGGGAAAATGAGATTCTTTGCAATGGTTTAAACTTATCAGGGACCAGCAGTTCTGTGGTGCCCAGTCCTCAGTCTATAGCTGCTGGCACTAGTATGGAGGGAGCGCTCTACAGCTCTCCTCTTCCCCAACAGGGTGGCAGTGTGTCAGCTTCCACAGCTGAGGCTGGAGCACCTATCAGCCTTGAAGGCTTTGAGGCATCCTTTGGGAGCCAGTTCTCTGATCTCATCAATGATTTCATCTCCGTTGAAGGGTCTGGAGGAGGGGTGGGGCCAGCTGTCACTGGGGTTCTCATGCCTCAGGAGGGGACAGCAGCAGAGGAGCAGGGTACAGGACCAGGACACCTACAAGGCTCAGAGGTGGAGCAGGGAGCGCTGGGACTCCTCCAAGAGACTGGGAGGCTGTTCAGTGTGACAGATTACTCCCCGGAGTGGTCATATCCAGAGGTTAGTTAATTTGTTCCTACTGGAAATTCAGTCTTACTATGAGTGAACAAAAGAATGAATGAATAATTTTTATTTTTGGCCGCATATATCACAATATATGATACACTTTAAAAAGTTACATCAAAAACAAAAATTTCTTCAATTTGCATAAAATAATGGCATCACGTGTCATCACATCACTGCTTGCAGACTGGTGACAAACAGACATCAAAACATAGCTGATGAATTGAATTATAATGCACATCATCTGTGTTTGCAAGTTTTTTATGTCACTGGGCCATACATTTGGAAATTAAGGGGGACAGAATTATCTGGAGTTGTGTGGCGTGTTTAGACAAATATGGCTACAATGTGACTGCTTCAAAAGAAATAAAAAGGCTAGTATAAAGACAGTATACATTATATACCTCGGTTATAGCGCTCTACAAGTTTACTCTTTGTAGATACTTGTTTGCAAGGAGGAGGTCCTTTAATGAACACAGTAGTAGGTCTTTTAATGGACACAGCGTGTGGGACTAGAGGCCTTTTTGTGTGCTGCAGGGAGGTGTGAAGGTGCTGATCACAGGTCCGTGGTTGGAGTCCAGCAGTGAGTACAGCTGTCTGTTTGACCACATCAGCGTCCCCGCTGCCCTCATCCAGCCTGGGGTGCTGCGCTGCTACTGCCCAGGTAACATGCTTCCCTGC
>CAAE01007988.1:0-13696 GCA_000180735.1 Tetraodon nigroviridis | reverse complement strand
AGTACTCTACTCATCAAGTCAATGCAAACCTATTCCAGATAATATGTTGATGCAGAGCTTCTAAACACGCCGTTACACTGGCTGTCTTTATTTTTCTCTGTGCTAGTTTGACAAAAAAAATTTTAGCAACCACTAAAACCACTGGACCCAGTCCTCTAGCCCCATTGTTGATACAGCGTGTAAGATACAGGACAAAATGTCAAAAATCTGCTCATTGGTAGAATGGTAGATGACGCCTCACAAAATATGCGGCGCATTCCCTTGTTGACTGTGTTGGTGTAACATTCAATATCAACATCTGCAGGATTTTAAATTCATTATACAACTCTAAGTAAGTGGGGAAACTTTACTAGGTGACATGCAGACACCAAATGAGCGGTGAATGGTTCTGTATTCATAACATCTGATAATAATGTGCTAACTGAATGAGATAGAAATGTGTATTCTATTGATTATTAAGATAGCTAGAATAATATGTCCATGGCCAATATTATTATCATATATTGTTTGTAGGGAGGAAGGCAGGGTCTTACCCATTTTTGATTAAGAAAATTTTTTGGGTTTTTTTTGGGTTTTTTTTTTTAATATGTTAGGGTCAAGCAAATTTCATCTATTTGAGGCCAGTTCTCTTTCACATACTGAAGACATTTTTCTTTTTCTTGATTATTCCATAATGCAGACCAACAGAATCAAGCAAAGTTACCACCAGCAAATGATTCAAAAGTTGCCAAGATATTAATGCTACTAATTAGCAAGTGGGACACAGGTAATTAGATAATATCTTTGTTGAAAAGTGCGGTAATAACGCCAACAACTTCAATAAATTCTTCTGCTTTACATGCTGCATACTGTGTCAGCAGGTCTTGCTTCCACATATCCTGCAAGGTCTAAAAGATCTCTCACCAAGTTCACGGAGATAATCTATCACCGCAACTGCCATGAGACTAAACAGACCAAAGCAGTAGATTAGGCTAGATTTGTGTTAGGCCGGCCCACTGACATTGATGGCCAAGGTTGACAGATAAAATAAATTCACTGCAGCCCCATGACCTTGAAATATTTAATTAAATAGTGAAATAATGTATATACCATTAATTAATTAAATATTTATTATGATATACATACAATTTATTGAAAAAATATATTTTTGTTTTGGCACAATGTTTTTAGAAATGTTATCCTCCATCTCAAAAATAAGGTTAGAAGAATGGGGAAAAAAAAGAATGACTGCACTTGACTTGCTAACTCTTGACTGCAGTATAGCAGCGGCTTGCATTTACTCTGCAGCTGCTGAATCATAAGAAGAATTCTTGGGATCCTGATCTTCTCCTATAATGAGGAAGGAGAACTGCCTCACTTAGTGCCTCTTTTTTGTTCGCTTAGCATAAGAAACATGTTCCACACATTGTTGTTGTCAAAAAATAAATTAAAAAAATCATATATACATTGGCTAAAGTACAAAATATTACTTCATATGTTTTTGTTAGTAGTAACATACAGAGATACAGCAATAGGAGTAGTTGAACTTCCTCTTTTCATCTTTATGGTTAAACTGACCTAAAACATGTCATGATGCTTTCCTGTATGTCACCTGTTCCAGCTCCATATACAATTATTACATTCCCCTTCCTGTTTGCTGTGATGTTTGGTGACATGGGACATGGTCTATTGATGACATGTGCTGCTCTCTACCTGGTTCTTCGAGAGAGTCGTCTCCTGGCTCAGAAGAGTGACAATGAGGTAGCGCGCATCTAGCAAGACATCTAGCACTTAACATTTCAACTGACAAACTCAATGTAATTCCACTCAGTTGTCAAATAGAAAAAGTCCAATGTCGTGCAATTTCAAAACAACCTTTTCTTTGTTGTTTGTATGTTTGTTTGTTTGTTTTGTTTTTCTCTCTTTGTAGATGTTCAACATGGTGTTTGCCGGTCGCTACATTATACTTCTGATGGGGATCTTCTCTGTCTACACTGGAATTATTTACAATGACTGCTTCTCTAAATCCCTCAATATGTTCGGCTCTGGATGGAGCGTCCGGCCCATGTTTGGTCCCACAGGAGCCAACTGGACGTAAGTAAATCATCATCGCTTACCCCATCAGTCAGTGAATGACTGGGGCTGGACTAGATTATATTTTTTTTGTTCAAATCTGCACATGCAAAAGTGTAAAAAATTGTGCAAAAAATGCCATGTTTCTTTTGGATTCTTTTTGATTATTGCACTTTATTTTGTGCATTATGTTAATTTGCATTTAAAACCATGTTGGCATATACAATGCACAGCTTACATTTCCTGTTGGTATGTTCATCCTAGGTTCGAGACACTTGATGGAAATATGGTTTTACAGTTAGACCCAGCAATTCCCGGGGTATTCAGTGGGCCATATCCACTCGGAATCGACCCGGTAAAAGCCTTTACCCTATTTACAGCAGAAAAATTGTGCTCGTCATACTCTGAAATTTATGTTTTTGCAAACAAACGAAAAAGTTCTTGACAGGACAAAAAACTCAAGTTCACAATCCCTCCACTAGGCCCTCCTGTCACAGCACATGCCATGCTCTCTTTTGTAATACAAGCCTGGCCCTTCTTAATATGCCTTCCATGGTGTGTTGTTGATATTTTGATCATTTACAAGCACCAGACACCAAACTATCATTCGTCATCATCATTGTGTCAGGGAAAAAAAAGAAAATTTCTGCTTTTCTATGTTAACCATCTCCATATCAAATTTTGAGTACCATATTTTCACGACCATAGGGCGCACCGGGTTATAAGGCGCAGTCTCAGTTACGGGTGTATTTCTGTACTTGAGCCATACACAAGGCGCACCGCATTATTAGGCGCATGCTAAAACATACGGTATAAAACGACAACGGAAGTAAAACAGTGAGTTTCGACCCATTTATTGAAAAAAATATTCATTCTTCCGCCACAAAACCATCAAAGTTTTCATCTTCTGTATCTGAATTAAACAGCGGCGCTATTTCAATGTCCAACATCCCGAGTTCCTCATCTTCATCATCTTCATCAGACTTGCCGACCGGTTCCGCTTTAACGTTAATGGCGGCTTTTGCGAAAGCTCTTACAATACATGAAGACGGTATCGTAGCCCATGCGTCTACAATCCACCCGCACATGGTGGCATAAAGTGAGCCTCGTACGCGTGTCGCTTGACCGGTGCCATTTTAGGGGGTCCTTACGCAAGTACCGGTAAATAGTGCTCAGCGGCACACCTCTGTTGGATATTCAGCACAGGTGTGCCGCTGATCGATGGGCGGAGCGTTTACCGTAGTGCACCTACCAAAGGCACACAGCAGATTTTGGAACTCAGTCCACACACAAGGCGCACCTTGTTATAAGGCGCACTGTCGATTTTTGAGAAAATCTCAGTGTTTTAGGTGCGCCTTATGGTCGGAAAATACGGTAGTCACAGGACACTTAACTGAAAAGTTAATTCTACAGTATGTGGTTGATGTTATACAAATAATTTTAGTGTCTGTGCTAAATTAAATTTATAACTCAAAACAAAAAAAAAATCTTTGTCAGTTCTTTTTTTAATCTGCAGGATAATAAAATTTAAATAAATTGAATTTTTATATGCATTTAAATTAAAAGTATTGATTATATAGAACAATGGGGTTGTTTAAAAATGTTTAATTTCACTGCTGGTTACTTCTGCAGATATGGAATGTTGCCAACAACAAGCTGACTTTTCTGAACTCGTTTAAGATGAAGATGTCTGTTATCTTGGGTGTCATCCACATGTTGTTTGGAGTGTCTCTTAGCCTCTTTAACCACATGTAAGTGGTAATGTGTATGTGTGTGTCTGTATGTCTGCTTTTACTCACATGTTTTCACAGACAACATGTTGTCTGTGAAAAAAAACTCATTCTACTAGCACAGTGAGGATATTTTAGCTGGTCCTTGCAACTTCAAAAGACTGTTTGAGAGTCATGACCTGGTTTTAGGGTTAGGGTTTGGGTTAGGGGTTTGGGTCAGTGGGTTAGTTGGGGTGGTCATTATTAGAGTAAGGGGGCAAGTAACAGTTTATGTGTATGACAAGTCTCACAAAGATAGAAGTAAAGGGGTGTGTGTGCCCTTGTGAGCACGCATGCACATATATTGCTAACCTACTTTTTTCTTTTTTTAGGTACTTTAAAAAGCCACTAAACATCTTCCTCGGCTTTATTCCTGAGATTGTTTTCATGGCAAGCCTTTTTGGCTACCTTGTTCTACTCATTTTTTATAAGTGGACAGCCTATGATGCCTCCAACTCAAAGGATGCACCCAGCCTGCTCATTCACTTTATCAACATGTGTCTCTTTAACTACAGTGACTCCACAAATAGGCCCCTCTACCCAGGACAGGTGCTGTTCTTAAAAATCTACATCTTTAATGTGCTTGATACAAATTTAGTGTTTTACTTGGTAGAGACATGTTTAAAATAGAGTTGAGAGTTTTTCTAGGCCTTTGGAGCATTACTGAAAAGGCAAGCAGATTATTGCTATGACATGATCACAGGGTCTTTAATTATGATGCTTCCAAGTGTCTTAAATGACATTGTTATTGACGTTGTTATTACCATAGCAGACAAACATAATACTCATAAATTATTTAAAAAAATCTTTGTAACTGTTATGCTGGAACTGTCTTGCTGAGCTCAGATTGTTATATCAGGAAAACAAAAAGAAAAATTTTCAAAAGCATAGAAGTGTTAGCATGTCTTCCTAATGATTAAGCAAAAAATAATGCACTATTTTAAAGGAGACATTCATAATTAGTAAATAATCCTAATAAAGTATGTTTATAGAATACATTAGGATAGAATAAAATTATGTTTTTATTTATCTCACAATGGGGAAATTGCACTGTTTCAGTAGCATACCATAAAAAATATAAATATAAAAATATATACAGGGACAAAGATAGAAAGAAAATGTTATGTTATTTTATGTATTTTAACACTTTCTCTTTCAATCTTTAGATGGGTATCCAGATTTTATTGGTACTGATTGCACTTGCATGTGTACCTTGTATGCTGATTGTGAAAACAATGCTCCTTCATCGTCAGAACCTTTGGAAAAAACGTTTGGTATGTGAATTGCCTCCCTACTTATAATCTTACTACTGTATGTGAAGTAACAATTTAAACTACAATATGGTCTATTTCATTTTACTTTTTCTACTACATACACAACCATATTTGTTTGAAATGAACCAATTCCAGAACAAATTAAGGTGTTTTCCACCAAACATATTGTGTCAATCAATTTGCAGGGGCTCAAAAGTCTCTTCATGGGTATAATTTGACTCCTCCTCTCTTTAGTACTTGACCAATTTAATATCAAGACCAATTTGATATCAAGACGTATTTTCAATTGTTAGGCAAAAGACGTTTTATGCAAAGTAAAACAGTTTCCACAGTTCTGTAAACTTTCTTTGGGCAGTTGAAAGGAAAGTATTTTTAGTAGAAGGAAAGAATGAATTTTGACTAATCTAAAGCAAAAGCTTTAGACTGTTAAAAAAAGCTGTTAAACACAAGTGGAGGCTTTGTTACACATTTCCGACTAAATCTGCCTAGCATTTCCTTAGCATTGTCATAACCCGCCCTTTAAAAGCCTTAGTGCCATGGAAACTGTGCAACATTCTCTCAGATGAAGCTAATACAGATTAGCTATTCATCATTGCTTTCAGAGCTTCGGTGCAATGGAGACTGTGCAACACTATCTCAGATAAAGCTAACAAGGATTATCACTTCATCATAACAGGGATGTGTTGAGCAATGTGTTGATGCGTTATGCATGAGAAGCCCAAAAAGTTTTGGTCGTTAAAAGTTTGTCTTAATATTGTTGAGCACCTGAATAAGTATTTCCAATTACTTGACACTATGGCCAACAGCTAAAGCCGTAGCCTCATTTCAAGTCAGTTGTGGTAGAGAAGAAATAAAAATGAAAATTGTTTCATTTATCTCGCTTTTAAACAGCACATATTGTTTTGTTGTATTGCCTTGAACTGTGTGTAACTTGATGTGGAATTGTTTGTGTAGATTTTTATTCATCCAGGTCATAGTTATCCAAGGTTAGATCTCTGCATGCAACTGGACTTATTAACATTCCATAAAAATCGTTCGCCTTCTCTCCACAAGGCTTCTTCAATTCTAAACTCATTGAGGGCAGAACTTGAAAATATTACCCAAATTATTAGTGTGCTAATAGTCTTGGTGGTCACCTGAGTCGTTGGCAGGGTTGTTTACCTAGTTTTAGTTGAGTGCTTCCCCTTTGTCTGTTGGGTCACATGGTGATGAGTCACCAAGTCTGAAAGATTTGACTGAAAGAGTTGAGGGCTGCATTGTACGCTGGTGATAAAAAATGCCCTGGCCCACCACTTCTGTTTAAGGATGTTTTTTCTGTCTTGATGTAGATAAATTCTTTGACATCTCTCTCAAACCAGCGATCTTCTCTGACCAATACCCATACTTGACTGTCCTCAGAGGAGTGTCCAATTACTTTTAGGTGTAGGTGTACTGCTGAGTCCTGTCCTGAAGAGGTGGGACAGCAGTGCTGGGCCATTTGTAGAGGGGCTGTATATTTTTTCCCAATGTACAGTTGTGTCTTGGCGTCTTGTTCTTTGGCTGTACTAGTTTCTAACTTTGTTTGAAATTTGAAACTGTTGTAGAATGTCGTGTTTTTAGGGGATTTGCCTGAAATTTTCTGAAATTCCAGACAGTGAGGGGCTAAAAATGCTGTGGCATTTGTTTCTTTCCTTTTTTTTGCTGGGATCTCACATTTTGGGGATTTTGGGAAGGCAGGAACCAAAACCAAGAAAACAAGAACCAAAAAAACACTAATGTCAGGAATGGACATTGCTGCTCCTGACCTGTTTTGCTTGGTGCACATGCGACTCCGGTACTCTCCTCCAGAGGACACAAGCTACCACCCGTGGTCCAGCCGGTGACACACCTGTCACTACCTGTCACCTGTTTGTTGCCGTTTCTAGTGGAGTCATTGTATCTGCCAAAAATAACCTTCTGTGGAGTGTTTCTGTGAGAGTGTGTCTGAGCTTGGTTTGGTGTTTGCTTTTCCTTCCCTGGTGTTTTCATCACCGGTGGCCTTAATTTGTTATCCTCCTTCTGGAGCGCTTTGAGTTGTTGTAAGTCTTGATTTGTTTTTTCATCCTTTTGGAGCGCTTTAAGTTATTGTTTGCAATAAACCGTGTCCAATGAGCATTGTGGTGTCTGCATTTGGGCCCAGCTTTGACTATTTCTAACAGAACAAACTCGCCAGAATGGACCCAGCAAACACACGCAAGGCTTTGTTGTCGCACGGCGATTTGCTTAGCCAGCATCAGCAGGAGATTGCTGAGCTTTGGCAGGGTTTGGCCGGAATTCAGCAATTCTTAGATTGTTTGTCTCAGCGGCTGGATCGGCTTGTGACCGTCTCTTCCCCCACAGCCTAGGGTGCGTCAACCGCTGCTGTCTCCGCGTCCCCGTCGGGCCCCGTTTTAGGCTCTTACGTGTGCGACCTGGAGCCCTTTTATGGGGCTTTGAACCGCTGTCGGGGTTTTCCTGCTGCAATGCCGCCTAGTCTTCGCCCAGCGATCCCGTTCGTTCCCCTCCAACGAAAAAAAGATTAACTACATCATTGGTTTGTTGTGCAGAGATGCCTTAGCGTGGCCGAAGGCATCAAACTCGGGCACGCGCCTCAGTTCCCTTCTGTTCAAGCATTTTACACAGAGATTTGAGCGATTGTTTAACTGTCCCAATCACACTGGCTGCGCGTCGGACCGATTATTCACTCTCCAGCAGGGGAGTCGCTCCCTGGCCAAATACGCTGTAGAATTTGGTATGTTAGACCCAGAGTCTGGCTAGAATGGCCTGGCATTGCAGAGCGCTTTTCGGCGAGGGTTGAATGATCAAGTGCGAGACGCGCTGGCCTCATGGGTCCAGGGATTTTGATGAGCTTGTGGGTTGTGCGGTCGAACTGGACATTATCAGCGCGAACGACGTCGCAAATGCTCCTGGCGTTTGGTGCTTCCGCAGAGGGCGGAGCGCACGTGGGTCTCCCCCCCGGCGCACCTCCCCCGTCGCAGGTCGGAGAGTTTTGCCGGTACAAGGAGGAGCCAATTCAGCTGGGTCGCGCTCGATTAACATCTTCAGAGCGGCGTAGGCGCCTCACGGCGGGGCTCTGCCTCTATTGTGTTCAGGAAAGCCATGCGATTGCTAATTTCCCCCTTCTCCCAAAAGATTAAGCTCGCCAGCGCATGCAGGCGTGTTGGCGAGCGCAGTTTCTGCCTGTTCATCTCCGGCTTGGGTTACATTGCAGGTATCACTCTCTTCGGGACAGGAGAGGTTGACGCTCTCCTTTTTAGTTGACCCAGGGTCTGATGAATCTTTTATTGATGAGGGGCTGGCGAGGAAAACAGGAATCCCTTTTAGTTGAGCTCCCCGACCCTAGGATCGTGGCGGATCTGGACGGGCGCACACTGGCGAGAATGACCCATCACACTGACTCCTTATCTCTCCTGCTGTCGGGTAATCATCGGGAGCAGGTGCAATTACCTTTTAATCTCGTCTTCATCCGCACAGGCTCTTCTCGTTTCCCCTTGGCTAGCACGTCACAACCCACAGATAGACTGGGCCAAGGTGTCAGTAACGGGCTGGAGCGTGGCCTGTCACTCGCGTTGCCCTCACTCAGACTTGCCCCCAGCTCCCTTCACACCCTGGCCGGCACTTGTTCCTGTGGACCTCCAGGAGGTCTTCTCTAAACAGCGTGCCCTCGGTCTTCCCCCGCATCGACCCTATGACTGCGCCATTGACCTGCGTGAGGGTGCACCACTTCCGTCTAGTCGACTCTACAACCTCTCCAAGCCAGAGTGGGAGGCCATGGAGACTTACATCAGTGAGTCACTGGCATCTGGATTGATTCGTCCCTCATTCTCTCCGGTAGGTGCAGGATGCTTCCTTGTTAAAAAGAAGGATGGCTCACTCCATCCCTGCATTGACTATCGGGGTCTAAACACCATAAATATCCAGAACAAGGACCCCCTCCCTCTCCTAGATGCCACCTTTGCACCTCTCCAGTGAGCGTGTTTATTTACCAAGCTGGATCTCAGAAGCACCTACCTCCTTGTCTGTAACCACCAGGGGGAAGAGTGGAAGACAGCTTTCAACACCCCCCTAGGACATTTCAAGTACTTAGTCATGCTGTTTGGACTTACCGATGCCCCCGCGGTTTTCCAGGCACTTGTCAATGATGTGCTCCGAGACGTGCTCAACAAGTTCCTCTTTGTCTACATTGATGATATACTCATATTTTCAGAGACGGAGGAGGATCATGTGCAGCATGTTCGTCTGCTCTTGGCGTACCTGCAGGGCGCTAAACAGCTCAACTCCCGACAGGCACACCAGGCTCTGGGTCATTTTAACTTTACCCTGACCTATCGCCCCGGCTCCAAGAACACTAAGCCGGACGCCTTGTCTCGGTAGTTTGCTCCTGACCATCCTGAACAGGAGCCTGGTCCGATCCTGGCACCAGACTGCATTTTAGGAGCAGCTACCTGGCAGATTGAGGACCACATGTGCGAGGTACAGGGATCCCCACCTAGTCCAAGAGGAACACCACCAAGCACCCTCTTCGCCCAGGAGGCAGCACACTTTGAGGTCCTGCAGTGGGCCCACTCCTCCAGGTTGGCATGTCATCCGAGGGTAAGTCACACACTACACCTGCTCTGTCAACGCTTCTGGTGGCTGTCCATTGCCCAGGACACAAGGGACTTTGTGGCTGCTTGCCCTGTGTGCGCTCGCAGAAAATCCTTCTGCCAGCTCCCAGCGGGGCTCCTCCACTCTCTGTCCGTTCCTCGCCGCCCCTGGTCTCACATTGCGGTTGACTTTGTCACAGGCCCTCCCCCAGTCTCGGGGGGCACACGGCGATCCTGACAATTGTTGACTGCTTTTTGAAGGCCGCACACTTTGAGCCACTACCCAATCTTCTGTGGCAGAGACAGGGATGCTGCTCCATGTATTTTGACTCCACGGTTTTCCCCAGGACATCATCTCAGAACAGGGTCCCCAGTTCACATGCAGGGTGTGGCAGTCTTTCTGCACTGCCCTGAGTGCATCAATGAGTCTGTCCTCCGGGTACCGCCCCTAGTCCAATGGCCAGACAGAGAGGACAAGCCAAAGTTTGGAGAATGCACTCAGGTGTGTCGCCGCCCGTAACCCCACCGCCTGGAGTTCCTACTTACCATGGGTGGAGTATGTGCACAACTCCAGGGGGTCCTCGGCGACGGGTGTATCCCCCTTCATGGTATCTCTGGGTTATCAGCCACCGCTCTTTGAGTACCAGGAGGGAAAAGTGGGCGTACCATCTGTTGGGGTAAGCCTCCATCGCTGCAGATCCATCTGGTGGCAGGTACATGCATCTCTTCAACGCTCTTCTGTCCAGACAAAGAAGCAGGCCAACTGTCACTGGATCCCGGCACCCATCTACCGCCCGGGACAAACGGTCTGGCTCTCCTCCAAGGACCTCCAGCTCCAGGTGGAATCCATAAAGTTGGCGCCGCAATTCGTAGGACCGTTTGAGGTGGTGAGGTGTTTTGCGGTGGCTGTTCGTTTGAGACTCCCGTCGTCCATAAATGTCCACCCAACATTCCACGTCTCATGGGTCAAGCCGGTGAGGGAGTCGGAGCTGTCCCTAGCGGTGGACAACCCTCCCCCTGTCCGGTTCATCGACGGGGCACCTGCCTACATGGTCCAGCAGATCCAGGATGTCTGCCAGTGGGGCCGAGGTTGGCAATACCTGGTGGAGTGGGAGGGGTATGGCCCTGAGGAGCAGTCGTGGATTCCCCAACGGCACGTCATTGACCAGGAGCTGCTTCGGGCTTTCCACCACAACCACCCAGACAAGCCGGGGAAAGCGCCAGGAGGCGCTCATTGAGAGGGGGTGGGGGGGTAATGTCAGGAACAGACATTGCCACATCCTTGACCAGGAGCTGCTTCGAGCTTTCCACCACAACCACCAAAAATAAGACGTATGTGGATGGTCTTTGCTGCCTTAGTGGTCGGGGCGCATGTGAAGAGGAAAGGGATGTGTAGAATACTATGGTCTCTTCCGGTTGTAGTTTGAGAGTGTAGTTTGATTAACCTGTTCAGCAAAGTCTTGGGAGTTTCTGATGTGGGATGTTGACAACCATTAGAGCCAAGACGGAGGCCAAGTATTTGGAAATGGTCTATGTAACAGAATTGATTCTGTTTACTGTTGGTTTGATGGGGTCCCTTTTTTATGAATCTTGAGCAATCGATAAATGTGAGAAATAGCTTGTTCTGGCTATAGATGGTGGTATTGTGGTCTCTCAATAGCTTGCTCCTTTTCTAGTTTTAGAGGTAGATCTATTATCTTTTTCTTGGACAAGCTGGTGGGGTCCCGTTTGAGTTTTTATATGTGTTATTTTCACTACTTTGTACTTTCAGTACTTTGGCGTTGTAATCTGTGGTGTTGAGTACAACTGTGCACCTACCTTTGTCAGGTGGGAAAATGGTGACGTTCTCATCTTTTGCTAATGATGGGAGGGCTCTTTTTTCTTAAATGGTGACGTTGGAGGGATTGGAGGTGATGTTGGGGATTTGGCATTTGCCAAGGCAGCAGATACTTTCAGCCCAATCTGTTCAGCTTTTGCTTCAGAGAGTTTGGTGTTACTAATGGCTGGTTCTGTGGCTGTGATGAGATCAACAACAGGTTCTTCTTCAGGTACTTCTTCTAGGGTTACTGCAAAATTTTGATCTTTGGCTAGAACATCCTGATCAGTTTGTGTAAGCTCCCTATCTGATAGGTTTTTCACCCATTTCTCCTGTTGCGAATCTGATGAGAATGTTTTTTTGTTATGTTTTTTTTTTTTGTCTAGGAGAGGGGCTTGGTTCTGATTGAGTGTTCTTTGCCTGCTGAGTGTTACATTTTCATGTCAGACATTCTTTTACCTTGGTATCTTGTATAGACTGTGCCCTAGAAACCAATTTGTTTACTTCTTCCATGACTTGGAAAACAATATGGACAATTCCTTTGTTCTTTGGTCTACCTTTGCTAGGGTGTATATTATGAAGTGAATCTGCCTGATCCTCTCATCCTATCGGCAGGGAGGCACCCAAACTGAAACTAGGGAAATGACTGCCAATAACGCTCAGGTGACAACCCAGATTATTAGCACGCTAATGTCCACAAGGGCTATATTTTCAAGCTCTGTCCTCTGCAGGTTTATAACTGAAGAAGCCATCTGGAGAGAAGGTGAAATCTGAGATCTAACTTTGGAATGTTGTGAAAATGCTTTAATTTTGGACACTGTTATCAGGGCACCCTAACAGCTGATTGTCTACTTCTTTTCTTCACCATGTCTATTTAATATTACTGTATCATCTCATAACTTTCACTGGTGGCCTTCAACTTTGCAATATTGCAGCTATTTGCCAAAAAACCTTACCTTTAATTCAGTTTTCAGTCTTAGTGTACTTTATGTATTTATAATTTATGTTTAATAAACATGATATAGATTATATGAAAATAACTTTTAGATCACAACAAAAAAATGAAATCCAATATTTTAAAATAACTCTGTTGATCTCAAGTTCTACTTTTCCCTTCTCCTTATTTGACAGTCTTAAGCATAACAAAATGGTGGTTTGTTAATTTTAAGTGCAACCAGTGAGGGTTTTCTGTTTATGCTTGTAAATGCCAGTTAATATTTTTAATATATATATTATTTGTTAAAGATCATAATTGGCTTTAGTTTTTAAATAGAACAGTTCAGTTCCTGTGCTGGGTGCCCTGTTTTTTGGAACAGACACATTTTTGACCCGAACCGTTGGGCCACACATCCTGCGTCTTGCGTGCATTGCGTCTTGCTTGCATTTTTTTATTTAGCACGCATGGTAAACAGATTAAAATGTTCCAGCGTCCTGCGTCTTGAGTACATCTTGGCTGTGTCACAACTGTGTCACATCTTGATGTTCTAATGGGCACCAAATTTTAACGTGCTGCCTACAGAATCATCTCAGGCATGTAGTCTATAAAATGAATGAGGATAGTGTGTGTTGATTGTCAGAAATTGCAATAATTACATTTTATCTTCATAAATAAATTCAATAATAGCACACATAGCAGGAAGCGTAAAAGCCTTGTGTGACAGCCGATATGCAGCTGAGCTTGTCTGCTCCAATGACGCAGGATGTGTGGCCCAGGCGTCAGGTTTGCTTTAAGCTAGACATAGCTCTTGTGGCTTTTGTATCTAGTCAAAGAAGAGGGAAGAAACCCCTGCAGAGAATCTAGCACATTCTTTAAAGCAAACAGGTGTGTCCTCATCATGCACCGGACTCACCCAACAGGGCACCCAGAAGTTCGGCGGGGTGCGAGTGGACAATGGGCCCACAGAAGATGAGGCTGGCATAATGGACCACGACCAGCTCTCACATCACTCAGAGGAAGGAGATGAAGTAAGTTCATTACAACAATTATCCCACTGAAATCATTCTTTATAGACCCCCCTCCCATTCCCCCAGTTATGGGTTCCTTTTATAGGGAAATTAAATGTATTTTACTTTTGTTTTTTTACAGTTCTATATGTACTAACTAAATATGTTTACACCTCTAGTGTCCCCTGTACTAAATAATACATGTTAATGTACAGTAAATGCAATATGTAATCATTT
>CAAE01007985.1:0-23553 GCA_000180735.1 Tetraodon nigroviridis | reverse complement strand
TTATAAAATACCATGGTCAAGTCATATGAATCTAAAAGACTTTTTGTTGCGTCACCTTTTATTCTCTTTTGGATCTTCCATCTTTTTTTGTTAGTTCGGCAAACGCAACTCCTGAGTTTGAGGGCAGAGGAGGTGAAGAGCTGGGTGTGGACATAAGTAACTCCCTGTACAGAGTCTTTAACAACAAACACAGCGTAGACGCGAACAAGCTGTGTATCAGTCCAGGAGAACACTGCTGGGTTCTGTATGTTGATGTGCTGGTAAGTACACTGGCACGCTCTGCTTTTGTAATTCAATATGACATGTAAAAAACGAATCTTTTGAGTATAAAAATACACTTAGGCATTTCTTCTGCGGAGGTGAAAAACCTTCAAACATGGGAATAGACGTCCAGGTGCTTCTGACTGAAGCACCTGGGCTAAAATGACTTTGACATCTTGAAGTCTCACATAAACGTATTTCCACAGCTCCTCCAGTGTGATGGAAATCTTTACGATGCCATCTCGATAGCTATCAAGGCAGCTCTTTTCAACACAAAGTAAGAGAAGTGCCATTTGTAGGTTGTTTTGGCTGTAAATGGATTATCTGACAACAGTTCTTGTGCCGATTTTGCTGAAAGAATACCCAAAGTTTTCATATCATCCGATGACGAAGGAGGGAAGGAAATAGAGCTGTCGGACGACCCGTATGATTGCATGAGGATCAACGTGGAGAATGTCCCGTGCATAGTGACCCTGTGTAAAGTAAGCTCAAGATTCTCCACCCGTGGTAACACAGCGAAGGTTGTAAAGACGTTGACAAGCCATCTTGTTTCTCTGCAGGTGGGCCACCGCCACATAGTTGATGCGACTCTGCAGGAGAAAGCTTGCTCGGTGGCGAGCCTCATCATGTCTGTCACACACAAGGGCATGGTCACCTGCACCCGGAAGGTGGGAGGAGGCAGCCTTGATCCAGAGAGCATCTTTGAAATGACAGAGGTGAATCCAGCCATCCAAGCCTCCGCAGCTTAGTTTATTTTGTGATAATAGTTAGAGTTGTTAGCCTCTAGATTCTTCCACCATTAAATGGTGAGATCTCCAATGAAAAGCTTGGCTTTTTAAATGTTGTGACAGATACTGTAGGATGTCCAGTTATTGTGCAATAATCCTTCAGTTCATTTCCTAACATGCTGCATTTGATTAAGCTGTGTTTTTTTTGTTGTTGTTTGTTTTTTAATGAAAGAATCCTAAGTGACTGCACTTTCCTTGTTTCCAGGCTGGTAAACGAGTGGGAAAGGCTCTTCATGCTCCGCTCATGAAGCTGCTAGAACAGGAGGAGAGTTTGGGAAAGAAACGACAGAAAGTTGGCTTCTTCGGTTAAGACCGCTACATATGTACATAGAAATTTTCTAATAAAATGTTGAAACTGATATCTCTCTGATACACTGTCATTAGTGGGTTTTATAAAACCACATTTTACTTGGTATTTGTACTATGATTCAGTTAAATACTTGATAAAAGTTCACATCAATAAGGTTATCAATGCACGAGGATGAATCTTTGGACTGGAAGTAGGCATCCCTCCCTCCCTTCATCATCCGTGTGAATAAACAACTTTGTTGGCACAAATGTCTACGATTTTATATGGAACAGCGAAATTATTGATATTTGTTCTTGATCATCGATTCACTAGCGTGCTGATGTCACAGACACAAATATGCATGGAATCGAATTCAATATAAAAAGAAAATGGAACAGAAGAACACGGGTGTGAACTACCAATAAATGACAATATTGTAGTTTTTATGCTGTTTCAAGCACATGCACACACAAACACACACACAGGTTTTCATCTTGTTAGGGCCTGTCTGGTCATTTTCCTGCCTTCCATAAACCCAAATCATAAATCACATCTTCAGCCCGACATTACTAATCAATGCTGGTGCAAACACAACAAAGACACATCCTTGGGCTGGCAAAGGACATAAGTTATTCTAAATATTTCTAATTTTAAATTTAATACTTAGAGCTGAAATAGCAACTCAAAGATTTTATGGCTGTTGACCATGAATTTATAACCAGTTATTCAATTTTACCATTACAAATGTAATAAGTGATAATGATAAAGGACAAAGAGTGTGATCTGACTGTTTTTATACAACTTTTACTAAACTATTATGCTCTATAACTAATGTTACTGCATTAAGAGCTTTTGAGAAATCTTTTTACCCTGTAAGATTCGATTTTATTCTTTGTTAAATGAAGGTGAAGTGAGTGCTTCACAGGCAGTGTCTTTGTGTTGTGTTTTTGCCACGTGTCAGTACGATGTTGTGACATGGAAGCCTTACAGAAAAGCCCAGATGTGACTCTGGATCGTCTCCACTCTTCCTGTGTGTGTGTGTGTGTGTGGTGTGTGTGTGTGTGTGTTTGTGTTCTGGCTGGGAGAAGAGAGGTCCAAGACAAACTCCTATTCATGTCTGGAGCTGTCTTTTGTAACTTTAGGAACACTAACAAAATGAAAAGCAAAATTCTCAAAAAGTAACTGAAAAGAATGAAAGAAGAATCAGCTTCCTGAAAAGGTAAATCGGAGCTGAAGCTGACTACTGAAACTCCTACTGCTGCTTCAGCATGCGACTTCGCTTTGAGGCCCACTTTGGAAATGACATCAAAATAGGAATAAATAAAACCGGTCAGTATAAACAGATTATTAAAGCAATTATGCTGCTGATGAATCATTTCTTTATTGAGAAAAGTCCTCCCCAACGGTGTCCTGTCTGCCAGTCTTCACCTGGCTCACGCTCACACTCTGGAGTTGGAGTCTCGTGAAAAACTCCTGTGAGGCTGGATTGTTATTTCTGCAAATGGTTTTAGACTTACATATTATCCTGTTTGCGAAGACGGACTGTGTGCGTTGGTGTGTGTGTGTGTGTGTGTGTGTGAGGAGCATAAATTGTGAGCGTCCACACTGGAACAGTCCCACTCACAGGGTCAAACCATGGAGTTGAGAGGAGTGTGTGTGCTGTTGGGGAGTGCTGCTGCTGGTGGACTGTTCTGTTCAACAGAGCCCGCCAAAGAGGAAACCGTTAAAAAAAGGTAGATCTAAATGTGAAACCAATATATATGTTCTGATTCTCTTTAACCAAGTTTGTAAGTTTCTTTAGCGTGTTAATATTATGGTGACCTGCTTGTTCTATTCCGTTCAAACTCATTGTAATCGTTTAATTTTCTTTGATTTCCTAGAGGCAGAAAAACAGAAGGACCCGGCCATGGAGCAGATGCAGAAGCAGATCAATGACATCGTCCAGGAGCTCAACCTGTTGAAGGAACAACAAGCCCTGCAGGCTGGTATAAGATCTACTAAAAAATCATTTGTTTCCAAATAATTAGGGAGGATCTGCACATCGAGTTTGGTTTTTCAGTAGTTTAAATGTCACAGAATGTACTATGCCAATGAAACGCCTCACAAAAATCAGAGGATGTGTGTGTGTTTGTGTGTCCTGTGATGGACTGGTGGTCCATCTATCAAAGATCTGTGGTTCTTGCTATCTCTCTCTCTCTTTCTCTCTCTTTTCCTCCCTCCCTCTTTCTCCCTGCCACTCAGGGTGACTGCTAATGTCCTAAACATTTCCCTCTATTATCATAAGATAATATACAAAATAATAATTGTGTTTTTAAAAGTTAAAAACCTCTTTGTGTAGGCACACAGATTTGTGTTGTAGGTGATTTAATGTGACTAAAAGGCTGTTTTTCTGTTTCACACGACGACCGGTTCCTCTCAGGTGTGTGAGAGGTGTGATAAATCACAGGAATCAATCTGTTAGGAAGTCAGGTGAAGTGAGGAGAGATGAGTCAAGGTGGGAGGATCAAATTAGAATCAGGGGAACTCAGTTGAAAAAAGGAAGTGAGGTGATGCGGCGAGCACACATTTACTGAAAATATAACCACACGACCATGTATTCATGAAAGAAGTTTAAATAAAATACATTGTGTCACTCTGTCACAATTCATGACATGACCCGCCCACCCCTTTTGTCTTTTTCAGTCTGTTTGAAAGGCATGAAGATCCACCGAAAGTGCTATCTGGTTGATCCTGTGAGAAAGTCCTACCACGCTGCCAGTGAGGACTGCAGCAACCTTGGCGGCGTCCTTGGCACGCCAACGTCCAGCAACGAGAACGACCAGCTCAGAGACTACCTCCGCCAGAGCGTCAATCCTGGCGAGCAGGTGTGGCTCGGTGTCAGCGACATGGTAAAGGAGGGCGCTTGGGTGGACATAACCAGCACAAATATTACGTACAAAAACTGGGACACGTCCAACGGTCAGCCAGACGGCGGGCGGTCCCAGAACTGCGCCGTCCTGTCTGGGGCCTCCAACGGGAAGTGGCTTGACGAGAACTGCAAAGAGGAAAAGCCCTCCGTCTGCCAGTTTAACATTGTCTGATGCCATTTATGTCATCACTGACTTGCAGATGCATGCTCATGGATGCTTTCGCCGTGCACACTCGCCTCAACGCCGCTTCGCTTTGAAGCAATTCTTTTTCTGAAGCACTACTAGACCCCTTAGACAGAGGTAAAATCAGCCAGAACACGTAGTTTCTCACAGCAGTTGGCGTTTTTTTTGCGCCACAGATCGGTTTCTTTTCAGACAGTATTTTTAAGGAAAATGCCGTTTAAGTATGCAATGGATAAATACAACAAAAGAAAATAATATGACCGCCATAAAAACTGTGGTATTGACTAAAAATAACAATAAAGTGAATCAATAGTGAGTCATAGCCTAATGTAATCTGGGTTTTTCAAAATAAAACACCATTCCGTTTCAGATCATAAATAAAACAAAGTAATGTAAGTTTATTATTCTTTATGTGCAGCCCGGTACCAAATGACCCACGGACTGATACTGGTCCACGATTCGGCGGTTGGCAACCGCTGATTTCTCAGAATTCCCTTTGCGATTGATGTATTTTAAGAACAGCAGCGGCCTGAATATACAGTTCTGAGGACACAGACTCATTTTGTCTCATAACATCAAGCTTGATCATTTCTGGACAGCTTATATCAATAAAAAATGAAATTCAATGTTTTGCTGCTCAAATATTTTTTGTCTTTACTCCTGCGAACCTGGCTTTCGTACTAGTTTTTAATTAAACCCTTCTCCACTGTAAAGACACTTCTGGCAAGACATTTTCTTTGTTGGACAGAGATTCTGCGTAAAACCAGTCAAACATTCATTTATTCATACAATTTATTGCAAAAAACATCTTAAGAAATACTCATAAAAACAATTACCAGGAGGGGACAATTAAAACAGCAATCAAGTACTACAAGTACTTGAACATTCCAGCATTTCAAGACATACAGGCGGAGATTTTAAAAAAAAAAAAAAAAAAAAAAAAGGGGGGCAAAACTAACAACCAAAAACACGATAAGAAAAATTTGAATTTTTGTGATAAAAACGTATAAACATATCTCCCGAACAGCCAAAACATTCAACGCGCAACATCACAGCATATTCTCCTAAAGTTTTAAAGGAGAGATTTCGGAAGAACCCCATTCTTGCATTCATCACACTCCGATGTGAGTGGTTCAGTGCAATCTCGAGAGGCTCCCTGGAATAAGAAAGTGGAATAGTGTCGTTATCATGTCGACACACTACAGGGAGTCCTCGGAGATGGCTGGTTGCGGTTCCATTTCGATGCCAGACAGCCGAATGGTGTTCATATCCCCTGTGCTCTTGAACGTGTACAGCTCATTGTCCACCATCCTGCTGTCCTGGAATCCGAGGCTATCCTGCCGATCGATCGGGGTGCGCGGCCGTGGCGGCATGAAACTCCGGGGCGGGTCCAGGAAGGTACCGAACTGCTCCACCTCGGGATCGTGGTCTGGCTCTTCGATGACAGGCAGCTTTCCATCGGTGGGACCGCTAAAAGTCTGGTAAGAGTCCACCTGCATTCCGCTGTAACTGCCATGCAGGCTGTCGGTGTAGCTGGAATCAGGGAGCAGGTGACCGTACACCATCGTCTCATCTATGGAGTCGTAGATGTGGGAGTTGTTGTCGGATCGACTTTTGAAGCGTATTTCATCAGGGCGGAAGATGCTCGCTTTGCCCATGTAGATGGATGAATTCTTGTTTGCCTTCTCACTCTTCTTTTTCCTGTTTAAACACAAAATATATTATTCTTTTAGTTCATCCTAAATCCTACATTCACTTTGAAACATAACACTGTGGGTGCATCCAGGCAGAGGTGTGTATCATCTCAGTTGCTACAAGTCTACTTGTCTGTGAAGGTTCTCAAGTCTACAAGTCTACTCACTTTTTTAGGACGCAGACAACAGCCAGTATGATAAGCAAAAGCAGAAAAGCTCCTGCTACCCCCAGAATGATGGGTAGCAAGTCTGAAAGGAAAAACATGGGGACGTGCATTTAAACCCTCCATCGATTAGTAATATGCTGTTCTGGTTGCCTTTTGTGCAAATAGATCATTAATTTAGGCGCTTACTTGACTTTTTCTGCAGAACTATTTTAGCCATTGCTTTAAACTGTCCCTCCTGTGGGATGCAGTTGGACATGTTAAGGTAGAAACTTTCCGGGACCAACATGTCGTAGTCCTTGGGTTGGTCCTCCCTGCGGCTCAGGATCTCGTCTTCCTGCCCCAGCAGCATCACTTTGATGCTAGTGTGACTGTTGTCGCACTTTGGCTGGCTCACGTTGAAGAACCGCAGGTCGGCCTCGTACTGGCTCGGCAAGGTGACCACCCAGGACACGGTGGAAGAAGGCTTCATTCCTTGCGGCCAGTTTGGGGTCGCCAGCAGAGTTTGGGGCTCTTCTGGACTGATTCTGTATATAAAGGTGTCTAAAACAATGTAGAGAAAACACCAAAAATATGCATTATTTTTCTTCTGAATAACTCCACAGGTGTCTCAAGCGTTTGTAGCAAAACAACGCTTGATTACATCATTTGATGGTTTCTGTCATTTGAATTTTACGCAGGATGGATAAAAATCTGACTTGTATTCTTTGTAAATATTCTAAATTTTTAATTCTGATTACAGGGGATGAAACCGTGAACTAATGAAATGAACTCTCAGCCCCCGTTTCTGAGATTTCATCTTGGTCCTATTTTGGTGTATTGCTAAACTGATAAGACCTACAGGTTCTTCAGTCTTCCAGTCTGCACATTCATTACCTTGGATCTCCTGATTGAAACTGGCGTGTAGAAAAGGCCCCCTGCTCTTCTTGAAGTCGGGCACTCTGGCTGTGACAGAGATGTTGGTATGAGCCTGGATCTTCTGAATGGCTCCATTAAAGCAGAAGTCGCCGAGAGACAATCCATCGCTCTCCGCCACGTGCAGGGAGAGGGAGTCGCTGCACTCCTGGCCCGGGAGGGACTGGTGCAGACTCCCGTTGGGCGACATTAGGTCCACCGTGCTGTCATGAGGGATGTTCATGTGCCAGGTGAAGCTGTGGAGGGGTATCGGCAGACAGGAATCCAGACTGGGCACGGTCAGGAGGGATGAAGGGCAGGACCCCAGATGTTGGCACGCTGTTACAAAACAGAGTCATTATTCAAATTTTAGACTAAAAAAACGATGTTGAATTTAATAAACTTCTAAAACTCAAATGCATTAATCCCACACTTGAGCTATTTGCGCAGATTAGATTAAAATGTATGTTTAATGTGGTCACATTTGTCATTTTTACATACATATAAAAATTTAGTAGTATGATTGGGATTTTTTTTTTTTGCATTTTTTGTTTAAATATCAGCAAAATGCTTCAAACTGGCATTTGCTTCAAACTACTGTCTAGACAAAGTGGAACCGATCTTGTGCTTTTTGTGGCAAAAGCAATCATTGATTAAAAAAGGATTAAATGGCCCCTTTGAATTTTGGACTACTTACCAATAGTTTTGGTGGCAGTGAGGCGCACATCCTGACTAGGACAGTCGAGGAAGGAAAGGCTGGCTATGGTGCCTGCAGCCACGTTTATCTTCTCTTCGATTTTGGAGTTGACGCTCATCTCACAGTAAGGATCCGAACCTACTTTCAGCAGCTGCAGGGACACATCCTTGTGTTTGGTTAGATCCACCGTGCACAGCACTGTGAGGGGACAAAAAGCACTTGTTTAAAAACTGTACATTTTCATATTTAAATATTGTGAGAAATAAGAAGTGTAAGCTCAGATCAAGACTCGAAGCTTCTACTTTTTCCTTAAAAATTTGGGAAAAAACCCACTCGGATTTTACCACGTACCTGGATGACCGCTCCTCATTACAGACACTTTGTAGTCCAACGTGAGTCCTTGAAGAGTCCTGTTGGTTTCACAGTTCTTTAGCACCATTTTGAAGTCGCCCTGTTGGTGTTCCGGCTGTGGGTCCGTCAGAGCCAGTCTGGTCACCGACTTGCCCTGTTTGTGGTACTCCACCTCCACTTTCCCGTTGAGGCACTCTGGAGCTGTGTGGGCCTGAAAATGCACTGTGTAGTTGTGCATGCCGGGCACTGTGAAGTCCCACTCCACCTGCTGCTTGTCTGGGAAATCGTTGGGATAATTGGCTGCGAAGAAACCCGTGCTTGACACGCCGCGTGGCAGACTGACTTTTACTGTTGCCATTGCTGGAAGAAAGCAAGCGGAGCATGGTGGAGATAAAAAAAAAAAAAAAACAATCAGAATAGCTTTATATTATGATCATTAAGAAAAAATGCATTTATTCAATCCATCTTCCTGTTTCAACAAATGTAAGCTTACTGCTGGTCTCTGGACCATTGCTGAGTGTGAAGTCCACAGGATCCAGCTCCCTGTGCCCGGGTACCTGCAGAGTCATGAGGGCTTTGTAGAGCACCAGGATGGTAGTTATGGTTCCTCCTGTGCAAAAGGTACCAATGGTTGCAGGACCCGTGCGCAGATATGTCACGATGGAGTACGTGTGCTCATCCGGACAAGTTTCCCCATTCAGAATCTGACGCATTCCCCCTTCTGGGAGGTCCAGTTGGAAGGCCTGACTGGGTTTAACGCCCAGATCCCAGATGAAAGTCCGATTAAAGTTGGGGAAGAGGGAGGATTGGGGCCTAAATATTTCTCCTGAACAGGGGGTTTCTTTGCAGTCTGAAACGTAGACAGGGGGTTTTAGTTTTAGAAACACTTTTCAGTTGATTTTTATATTTTTATCCGTAGCAAAAAAGTGTTCGTACGTACCGATTTTTGTATTGATCTCTACAGTGAAGACGTCCTGAGGTTGTGGGCAGGTGAACTCCACTAAGGCGTTGGTGGCTTCTTCCAGGGTGAGTTGTTTTGGGTTGCATACCTGACTTGATCCTCTGTCCGTACACACGCTGCAGTCCGGTTCCTTATTTACTTTATCGATCTTGATAATGGTATCGGGTTTCGGGTTTACGGAAACTTTTCTACCACCTGGACAAACAATACATTAATAAAATATGTTTATGATGACGATAATGTTAATTAATATAGGTGTTTCTTTTGGTGTAGAAAAAAGGAAGATGACAAAAATGTTCAAAGGTCAAAAAGTAAAATCAGATGGCATATTATGAAGACTTTCTTCTTTTCTCCAGCCCAAAATTAGAGGATAGTCCACACATCACCCTTTTTTGTCAAGCTATAAGATCTGCAGTCATTCAGTGAGATGGGTCAGTTTCAGTGGAATGGTATTTAGCTGTAAATAAAAACAAAAAGGTCTTTATAGTTTCCAGTCAAAACAAAGATTCTTACCTCTTGGTGCTGCTTTCACAGTAAATGCTGTTGTCTCCACTTCTTCCTTATTAGGAACATTGACAGTCACAGTTGTTGTTCCCAACAGTTCTAGATGAGACACTGTACCACTCTTGCAGTAACGTTGGGTTTTGACCGCTCCGTCACTTTTCGTCGTAGCTACTGAGTACTGAAGGCTGTTTGGGCAGTTTTCGGCTTCCGAAAGCTCAGCCAAGCCAACGGGGAACTCCAAAGTTAACACCGTCCTCTCTGGTACGCGAATGTCCCATATTATTGACCTTTGAAAGTCTTCAAAGAGATCAGGAGGGACTTCTCCTGCGGTTGGGGTGCAAATGGTCTTGGTGCATTCTAAGTAAAAAACATTGTTATTTCATTTTCCAAATGATACAATAACTCACCAACGTATCCCTTTATAATAAATTGATTCAACTTTTACCTATGCCCTTCTTTATCTCCACGGTGTACACATTCTGAGGTTTGGGGCAGCTAAAAACCAATGTCAAATTTTCGACATTGGTCAGCATTTCCTCCGGGGGGCTACACGTGGGCGTCGAACCACCACCGTAGCACATGTCACAGTCTGCCTCCTCAGGATCCCGCTTGAGCACGACCATCGTGTTGGAGTCCACATTCGCGAGTATTTTTTTCACCTCTGTTTCAAAGAAAAGAGAGCGGGCTACGTTTTCCGTGACAGACTAAAATACTGAAATGTTTTGAAATGTTCTTAATGTCCTCTAAGCTAAGTAGAAATTACCAAATCTTGATTTTAGAAATGTCTCTTGAAAAAATGAGAACCGTTGCCAGGAAACATAGCAAATGTAGGACGCTAGCGTCTCATGCTGTTGTCGCTTTGTCTTAAAATGAACCATCTTATTTTTGTTTTGTTTTGCAGCTACTTGCATCTATAAATGCCCAACCTGTTAGATCCTAAAAAAGACTAACAAAACAGCTGTAGGTGCAACACTTTTTGCACAACTTTTGTTTAAAAAAAAAAGTAAGGTCTTACGTAAAGGTCCAGCTGAAGCCTGGAACAGCACCGATGTGACTGGAGCGTTGGGTTTTATTTTCAGAGACATGACAGCTTGGTTGAGGAGGTCCAACCGGGTCACGGAACCGCCTTCACAGTACTGGATCTCCTTGCTTTTGGATTTTGTTGTGGTCACGGAGTACTGTAATCCATTAGGGCACGGCTGCGACGTCTCCATGAGTCCGCTCCTAAGGATGTTCAGACCCACTGCTGTCGTCCTAGGTACCTGAAACTCCCAGCTGAAGGTTCTGCTGAACTCTTTAAGCAGCGACAGCTGAGGTTCGATTGTTGATGGGCTACAGGCGTCCGGAGTGCACTCTAGTTTTCAGAAACAGTTTTCAGGTTGTTTGTTTACAACATTTGCTTTGTACCAACGTCTACTGAAACAAATTGTCTCACCGATTATGTGGATAATGGTCACCGTGTACGCCTGCTCGATGGACTGGCTGCAGTTAAAAAGCAGTTTGACCTCCTGGCCAGGCTCCAGGGACAAATTTGAGTGGCAGGAGGCGGATGTGTCGTTTACTCCACTGATGGAACACACAGAACATTGATCCAAAGGAAGCTGTGTGGACACCGTCACTGTGGATCCAATGTCTGGTCTGATCGTTGTCTGGAAACATTCTGGGGGATCAGATCAGAGGTCGTTAGCTGTGTTTCTCATTAAAAAAAAAGAAGTTTTAACCAGGGGTTCAGGTTAAAACATGAAAAAAAAAAATAAAAATTCCTTTGAACTGCTGGAAACAAAAAGCTGGGAAAACATGGTTGGATATCAAATTCCTATTTTTTTTATTTATTCATTTTAAATAAAGCTAATTAGGGAATCTTAGCACTGCTATGAACACACTGACATGGAACACCTGTCAGTGGTTGGTTGACCCTTGAGCAAACACACTTGCAGACACACCCATTCCTGAGCCATGTTGTGACACACTCCAGCAAATATATCAGCTTTGTACTTTCGCCAGCCAACTGAGCACAAACGGAATTTTTTTAAAAAGTGCTGTTTTCAGAAACAGCATTTTCAAACAAATGATAAATACATATCTGTTTTTAAACTTAAATCCTTGTAACAGTCTCATTTGCATTTTACAGCAGTTCAAAGACACATCTTTGGATCCATGCTGTGTTGCACAAACGCATTTGTATATCTCTCTTAGGTAAAAAAAAAAATAAAACAAATGCTTTTTCATAAAATTCACACTAATATTAGACAAGAAAGAAAAAATATATGCAGCAGCGCATACACTGGCAGAGCATTAATGCTAAAAACACACCTTGATGTCAGTTAAATACTGATTCACACACTTTTTTTGAACAACAGCAGCTGGACTCCACAAACAGGAAGGATGCAGTCATTGCATTTATTATCATTTTAGGAAAAAATCTTGGATCTTGGATCACTCCTGGATCATATCCTAAAAGCTGGCTTAAATGATCTTGTGTTGAACCCAAATCAAGTGTGAAACATAAAAACCCCGAACATATTTCTCCTTCATATCAGTATTCAGTAACAATGCTGTGGAAGGATGAACACTGGATTGACAGAATTTATAATAATAACTAATTTTCCCCGTGACTGTAAAGCTTTATGCAAGATTTAAATATTTACATTTTCTATAAAAGGACCAAAGGGTATCAAGAGTCTTGGGTTACATTCTGCTGAGTGTCGAATATGCAAGATCTTCTCCCCACCAACGTTTAAAAGCGGCGCTAATGGTGGCTTTTAAAAGCAAATACATTTAGTCAGAGGAGGAAGAAGAAACGTTTAAAACAACAAGTATGAATCACACGGCACCAGCAGATTGTTGGGTAAATTATTAATGGAACCACAATCAATCCATGCCCCCAGGAAGCTCCATAAACGCCTCGCAAAGCGTGAAAATGGAGGGTCCACAATTCAGCGTTGAACCTCACCCATCTTATCTTTGCCAAATGAGTCGTTAACGCCAGTGTTCGCAAATATCTCGTAATTCCGAGATCGACGAGATGATCACGTTAACTTGTCTTTCCCGTAAAATGACGCCAGACTTTCGCCGATTTCGGGTCGCACCGCCGACACGGAGTTAACGAGCAAAAACGCGAACAAAGCATTACAAAGCTAAACCAGCGCGTTTTCGACTAAAAGAAAGAAATATCCCACCTGCTGAATCGAAGATCGCCAGAAATAAAAGTCCCAAAAGTGCGCGGGTCGCACTGAGCTTCATGTCCCCCCCCCGCAAAAAAAAAAGCAAACCAAAAAAAAATAAAATAAAATAAAATAAAATAACCCCCAGAATATTTGTTTAAAAATTTTATTCTTGGGGGGGGGGGGAGGATAAAAAAAAAACCTTCTGATGTCGTCTTTCCTAAACGACGAGATTCATTTTCTCAGCGTCGGACATCACCAACTTCCGGCTCCTGACTACCTGGGGGAGGGGGGCGTGGTCGGCGGCAGGTGACGGTTTACCTGCCCAAACTTGACGGGCAGGCGCAGCGAAAGATCTTCGGCCCCCGCCGTTGTGCCCTTGAGCCCGAGCGACGCAGATATCAGACAACCCGTTTCTTGATGATAAAGATAAAGAGGCTCTCTGACCATAGGCTGCTCTATTTTTAAAGAGGCAAACATGCCGGAGATGGTTGCTGCACACTGGTGCAGAGGACGGGTGTGGAAAGGGCTCCAAAACCACTTTATATTCCTCTGAGTTAGACTAAAATACAATGTAATAAATACAAATGTCACCTTGGAATGAATAAATAAATGCGCGAATCAGATAAACGGATTTGCAAATTCACATGTGTTCTATAAAAAGTATCTTTATCACCTATTTTTCTGTATGTGTGTGTGTGTGTGTGTGTGTGTGTGTGTGTCATAGGGTTAGACTGGGATTAACACTCCCGGCTTGCAAAGGCTGGCTCCTGCCTCCACATGCCTCCTCCTCACACAAACATTCCTGCAAAACATACCTCAGGGCAGGACCACTTGGGAAAACACACACCTGATCGATCTGAACAGTTTCACCCTGTACTTTTTACCCTGGTTTTTAATAAAAATGCAAATTATATGGGCTTGTGCTAATTTCACTTCCAAAAGCTAAATATTTTGACTCTCAAAGCACAAAGAGAGCCAGTGGAACACAGTGAGTGGGGTTGTTTTCACTTTTTTTTTAAAAATTTGTTTAACCAGTTTGACGGCTCGCAGTGTGAGAGAGAGAGAGAGAGAGAGAGAGAGAGAGAGAGAGAGAGAGAGAGAGAGAGAGAGAGAGAGAGAGAGAGAGAGAGAGAGAGAGAGAGAGAGAGGGGCTTGTGCTCCTTTCTCTTCCCCCCGCTCTTTCTTTTCTCTCTCCCTGCCCCCCCCGCCCCCCTCGCCCCCCGTGTGTGGGGTTCTTTTCACTTTTTTTTTCCCTTTTCTTTTTCCTGTTTTGCCCCTCTCTTTTTTTGAGATTGTCTTCTTTCTCTCTCGAGAGAGAGAGAGAGAGAGAGAGAGAGAGAAAGACAGAGAAAGAGCTGAGAGAGAGGGAGGTTCTCCTGTAAGCCTCAACAAGAGGCCTCTTTGACGACCCAGCAGCTGTCGATGCCCCTGTTACTGTAGATCATCCTCACACATGTGCTCCACATAGATCTTTGACCACCAGTTTTCTTCTCCATGACTTGGACTGAGTTCACTTTACTGGGCCCACTGGCACAAAGTCTTTAGTCTGTACCTAACGAAGACATTTAGCGTAAAGAACTGCATTCATTTAAATTTCATGGTCTGATTTTGTTTTATATTTTTGATCAGCTATTTCATAAAAAAATAAGTGGGGAAAAATGGTAACTACCAACAAAAATAGAGGAATTGAAAACGTAACAGTGTTTGTTTGGGTTTTTCCTGTGTTTCTGCGGGGACTGTCCACACGGGGGCGGTATCACACACGCTATTGGACCAGGAACCAGGGCTCTGAGGCCACAACGTCAACGCTTTTATCATCACTGCTATTTGCTACATTGGTCGGATAGCAAAATAATTACAGATTGCAAAAATTGTATTCATAAAAATTAGTTTTATTGCATTTAAAACGACTTGGAATATGCTGGAGATTAATATATCAGAATGTGAGTAACAATTTGAAACAATCTTGGCCCCTATTGAAAAAACAAAAGGACCACAGTTTATTAATTGTTTTACATGCAATTTTTTTCAGCAATCTTTTTTTGGACTATAAGAAAAGAGAGCACAGTTCTTTCTACTTAATACGGAACAGGACATTTATTGGCTAGACATTTATCGGCTTAAAAAAAGAAACTGCATTTCAACAATGATTGAAATGACTCCAAAGGTACTTCAGAGCTATTCAGTCAATATCAATATATATATATATTTTTTAATTCTGCAATAATTGCTCATTTGTTTATCAGCTTCTAAGGAAGGAGTGGCTCAGCCTGGAGAGATCCAGGCTGGCAGCTGGAGGACCTCCTAAAATCTCCTCCTTCTGACACTTTTGTTATGTTCATGTATGTGTGTATATGTGTGTATTAAACATAGTGTAGCAGTCTCCTGGACAAATAAAAATATAAAACATAAAACCCCTTTCAATCCTGAGAATATAAGGAAATGAAACACATGAGAACAGATTCAGTTGAGAAGCATTTTGTTCCTGTTTCAGCATAATATGCACTTGAGGCTTTATGGGGCAACGTTCTGCAGCGTTCCCGTCATCATTTTTGCAGGTTTGCCATTTTGAATAACTAGTAGAAGCCTCATTACCTGAAAACAGTACAATTTCCAGCAGGTAAATGCCAAATCTGAACACTTCCTTATTTGTGCCAATTGGCAAAAGTTCTTTCAGCAAGTCTGGAGAAGTGACAAAGGTCTGGAAGGGCCAAAAAGCAGCAACTGCTAAGGCCAGGTGGCAGCTCGCTGCCCAGCTGTCTGCCCTGTGTGCAAGAATAGACGTCCAAACAGTCACACCGCTGAGACAACTGGGGGAAGTCTGTGCATGATGGAGCCAAATGAAAGTTTCGATCTTCGTTACAGGGATAATCTGATCCTTGTGCGTTCTCAGAGAATGCATCTTCACACTGACCAGTCTGTCTCTTTATGGTCGGTGTGTGTGGTCTGCATTCAGCTGTGCGGGACACAATACGGGCTTGTACAGTGTAATGAGGTAGTGCAGCATTTGCAGTTAGTCCTCTTCCTATGCAGATGCTTCAGTTTTTATCTCTACCAACCATACCCGCAATTTATCTTCCCTTTTTTTAAAAATGAAATGTCTTTTATATGATTAACATCAGTCATTTAGAAGTAAAGCGCTGGGTAAAATAAGAATTATCAACTCAATTTATTCCCACCAAGTTAGTCAGGAGCCTCTTGGACATTTCTGTGTGTGTGCGTATGTGTGTGTGTGTGTGTGTGTGTGTGTGAGGTCACCAGCAGAAGCAGAACAATTCTTGAGATAGAACCTATGTATTTTCAGTGAAACTGTCCACAAATTGACACTGGTAGACACACACAGCTCGACGATAAATAAAATAAAATAGTTTTCTGATAAAACACCAGAGGGCTTGAGGGTTTAGCTCCAATATTACTCTCTATCTCCAGATTTCATGGACAAAACATTCATAAGTGTAGCTTCCGTGGACCAAGACAGACGGGGGACATTTTGGCCATTATGGTTCCGCTTCGGTTGACAGCGAGCAGCAGCGCCACCGTGTGTTGGCACTTCGAACTACGTCAGAACCTTTCCGGAAGCAGTTCCAGGCACTGTAAAAGTTTCCTTCTGAAAATAGTAACTGTTTCGCGTTTGGGGTCTCAGATAAAGTGTTTCGTTCACACAATTAAAATGGCGTCGTTCTCGGTACGTGGCTGTGCTCTTTGCGTCGTGTCTTTTCTTAATTTTATGTTTGTTTTCATTTCGGGGGCCGATTTAGTTCGGTTTTTGTCATTTAGAGCCATTTACCATAACATCACCGGGGAGACGAAAATCTGTCAAGGTAAGTTGTATCTTTTAACGCCTGTGGGGCACATATGGGTTAGGCTTAGGGTTAGGGTTAGGGTTAGGATTAGGGTTAAGGTTAGGGTTAGGGTTAGGGTTAGGGTTAGGGTTAAAATATCTTTTTCTCTCGATGACGTAAGGCCCGGCTAGCTCAGTCGGTAGAGCATGAGACTCTTAATCTCAGGGTCGTGGGTTCGAGCCCCACGTTGGGCGTTCATTATTATTTTTCTTTTGCGAAATAACCCACAACAATGTGCACTATTTTCTTTTATATCCCGATTATATCAGTACATTAGCGTACAGTAAAACGGAAAACTGATTGCTTCTGTAATAAATATGTATATGTTAGGATGGCTTTACTATAATCAATGGAAAAAGCTTATTATTTTTCATAAACCTATATATTCTACGTGTAAGCGCATTGATTAATCATTTTGTATGAACTTGTGTAAATATTAAATGTACATGTTTAATTTATCACATTATATTAAACTTTAATTGTGCAGTTTAGGACTAATTTGAAACCATTCCTTCCTTTCCTGCGTACCAGACTCCATTCAATGGTCCGAGGCACTACAGGATCGCACTGTTCTCAGTTCCCTTGTTGTGGATCTGCTTCTGCTGGCTCTCTTCACCACTCAGCACAGTCTGCTGGCCTGGTCACCTGTCAAACAGACCCTCCAATCAGTGCTTGGTGTCTTGACCAGGACAGCATACTGCTTTAGCACAGCACTGGCACTCCAGGTGATCATTTAAAAATACATTTTCAGCAAAACAAGTCCAGCTGAACACAAAGTCTACTCTTGGATAACTATGACTTGGATGATTGAGAACCTACACAGACACATTTTCAGCTATTTTAATGATTGTTTCTTTTTTTTTTTTTAGGTTTTAATACATTGCTGGCAGCCTGTGACTGGCGCCCCTTGTCTGTGGTCGGTGCGTCATGCCCCCTGGAGTATCTGGTTTCCTCTGTTGTGCTTTTTGCTGCACTTCTTCTGTTGGGCACTTATCTGCAGCATCATCATAATCTTTGATTACCCAGAATTAATGGGAATCAAGCAGGTCAGAACCTAATCTTTTATACTAAATTGATTACTAAATACACCTAATGATGCAGGTCTTGGACACATCGTCAGTGATAGTACCTGGGGTCATAGGGGGGTTTCGGGTCTTTCAACATCAGATCCCTTCACCCAGGCGACCCGATTGGGAGTGATCACTTCCCAGCTTATGTCCAAGAAGCACTCGTCCACGGGTTGTCCCGCTGGAGCCACAGCCATCTGGACGCTCTCTCTGCAGCCTCTGAGGCTCTCCTCCTGCGCATGCCTGTGATGCCCAAGAGACTGAAGGCCTTGCAGAGTGACTTCCCTGCGAAGCCCTACCCCCAACCTCTATAGGGAGACATCTAGAGCGCCACCCTAGTCTGTGGCAATCCTCCACAAGCTCAGCATATTTTTCTCCCTTCTATTCGTACGCTTCCTCCATTCTCTCCTCCCAGGGCACAGTCAGCTCCAGCAAGATAACTTGCTTGGATGACTCAGAGTGCAGAACGATGTCTGGCCTCAGGTTGGTTTCCACGATGTTCACCGGAAACTTCAGTTGTTTCCCCAGGTCCACCCTTAGCTGCCAGTCCCTTGCTGTTGCCAGGAGACCTGGTTGGGCCTTTGGTTGGGGAGGGGGGTTGTTCTCCAGCCCTAACAAATCTTACTCCACGACCTGGTGGGGGGAGGCGCTTGCTGTAGTCAATGGCGGAACTAATGGACTCAGCGAATGACTTCAGCACCCGTCGCCAGTGGACAGTATTATCATAATCATATCTTAGTGTCGCCAGCGATAGTGACCCTCTGCGAGTGCTTTTGGACAGCTGCTGAGGATGTATTCCAGGGTACCCCTCCTTTGGCACAAAGGACATGATGGGGTTTCCACCTTGCCCCCAAGAAGAGGTTTGATGGGCTGGGCAAGACGTCATATACGGACTGAATGAGGAATCGAATGCGCAGGCGCTCAGCCCTCCACGGCTCAGGCCATGAGATCTTCCTGACCATGGCCTCTTTCCACCTAGTCCACGCGCCTTGATGCCTCAGCCCCACCCACTGACTAGCCTGCTGCTCTTTGATACCAGCCCTCACTTCTAGATGGACCTGGTCCCACCTTTCCTTGAGCCTGCTGAGGTGGGTAGTCGGTATTGTTCCCAGGCCTGCACGGCCAGTCGCCACGGCTCCCACTGGGCTGGCGGATGCCAGACTTGGTTTTGGTCCCTCTGCACTCTGGCTCAGCCGACTTGGCTAACATGTTCACAGCCAGGGCAAATATTATCACTAAGGTAGGAGTCTACCCCCTCTTTCAGACATTCCAGGTGGCCGCAACGCTTCTGGCCTAGCAGTTGTTTGGTGAACCTAAAGGGGTTAGCTTGGAATGCAGCACGTTTCTTGGCTCTCTTCTTGGCCCGTCTCTGGTGCCACTCTGCTCGGCGGAGGGTAAGCAGCTTTTTTTAAGGATGCCACGAAGCTCTGCCAACCCTGGCTTCTGATCCTCGCTAGCACCCTTGAACTGCTTCTTCAGGACCCGAAGTTCCTGCCACAGTTGGGAGATATTTACTGCCCTGCGCTTTTTGGTGTACTTATCTGGAGCAGCGCGTTTCTCCATTGTACCAAATCTTTCAGTGGCAAAGCTGATGACCAGTGTGGTCATTCTTTTCTGTTTGCCCCTCCTGTCATGGTGGACTCCAGAATACCATCCAAATCATCATCAAGCTTCTGCCACTCACTCGCTTTGCTGGCTTGAGGCCACTTAACCCGACGATGGTGTTGTGGGTTGTCTGGCGCTTGCGCTTTCCAAGCATAGAGGTTCTGGGCACTGTGGGGTGACTCCTGGCCCCACTCCTCCTGCGACCCACCAAGGACCTCTGGAGTACCTCCCACGACTCACTGAGGCTGACCCTTGCGCACTGCTCTGGTTGCACACTCACCAAGCATCCCATCTTGGTGTGGTGAATCTTCAAACCTCGTGGGTTTTTGCAGATTTTGCACATGTGGCATTCATTGTCGGTTGTCCATTTGCCCGGGTCATTGCTTGGTTGTCTGTCCATTTGGGGTGCTCATTCTCCCAGTACTACTAGTACTATTCAAGATTAGGTACCAGATAAAAGTGGGATTAACAAATGTTTATGTAAATCTTACCATAAATCCACTTATCTTTTAGCATTTAGGATTTTGTTTCATTTGTTTCATTGATTGATCACATTGCATTAATCTGTGTTTGATTGTGACACATTTTTTTGATTTTTAAGTACATTACACATGTTACTTAGTCACAGCTGAGCTGCAGCAAAATGTGCAGAGTTAAAAAGTTGATTATGTATGTCCAATATGCATAGTGATGCATAATAAAAGCTAGATTCAATTTTACTAAAACAAAAACCTTGAATTAAGAATAACAAATGGTATATGAATCTCTGTTCTTACAGGTTTATTACTACTGCCTCGGTCTCGGGGACCCGTTCTCTCAAAAGTCGCCAGGTGCCCAGCGTCTCCTGACACACCTGCGCCACCCGGTGTGTCTGGAGCTATGTGTGGTGCTGTGGTTTTTGCCAGCCTTGTCCCTGGATCGGCTCCTGTTGGCAGGGACTCTGACAGTCTACCTGGCTTTGGCACACTCTCTAGACAAACAGGATTTAGAATACCTCTGCATCCAATTTAAGACCAAGATTCTGACCCTGAAAGAACAACACAGCGACGTGCGTCACTTTAGCGCTTGCAAGGAGAAATAAAACCACTGCAGTTGTCATGAGACGCCAGAAAAAGCTTTTTTAAGTCTAGGTGGTTTGTTTATTGTGCTGTTCAGTGTAATCATTCCTCCAGATTCATTTAACTAGAATTTTTTTAACACTGAGAGGGGGTGTTCATATTTTTGACATGTTATTTTACAACTGTTTTGCAGAAAGTGGCATTGTACTACAGAAATTAGAATCCGTTAAAGTTTAATAAAAATAAGATGTGTAAAGTTATATGTTAAGAACATCATCACAGCCTGTTAAGATTACATTTAAGAAGAAAAAAGTTTGTTCAACATGGAAGTATTAAATTTTTAAATTAGTGGTATCAGCAAAAAGCGCTATTTTGATATATTGTTGTTGTATTATTATCAATAAAGAAACGTATCCAATGAACTGTGAACCAACTGAAATGTGTTTTCAGTTATTGTGAGAGTGCTGGTAGTTTTATAATTTATGTGTAATTTATGTTACACAGTACTTGTTTGTCATGCGGCTTTATTATTACTTTATTTTATGTTAAATAAATGTTTACCTCATGGTGATTTTTTTTCCTATTTATAGCTTTTATTGTATTGTGCCTTTCTAATTGTAAGTGAAAATAGTGACGTGTTAGAACTATAGGCAGCATTTGTGTATTGTTTGTATTTGTATTTCAAACAGATCAGTGGAAAGATGCATATACATTTTGATACAAAATGAAGAGCAGATAAGATAAAAAGGATTGTTTTATTACATATAATTACAAAGCTTATATTTAAGTAAAGGTAAATATAAAGAAGAAAATATATAGATATGCTAAAAGTGACCACGTTAAAACAAAATGTGTCTGAAATCTGCTAAAAGTTTTATGTCATTAAGGATGAAAATTAGTATGTAGTATTACTTTCTATTAAATGCTTATTAACATATCATATCCGGCCTTTAGCCTCTTCTATACCTCAGTACGTGAGTTATTCCTGAGATTGATCATGTGTCTTCTTCATGTAAACTGCTGCAGCTTTGTGCGCAGCACCTCCTCTCCCTCCTTCTCCTCCTCCTCTACCCCTGACCCTGTGGGACGAAGGGATGAGTAGAGTGACGGGGAAGGGGGGGGGGGGGGGAGTGACTGCACGGGCAGACGGCTGCGGTCTTTAAACGTCTTTACTTAGGTTCCACAATATGGTGTGTGCCACTAAACTCTCCTGACGGAATGTAATGTAATTATCGGATTACAGCGCTGCCTCTCTGAAGCTGGAAATATTTACTACTACATCTACAGACAACCGTCCCGGGTGGTTAGACTGGCTCGTACGACAATTTCAAAAGCTTTGAATTCTCAATCTTTCGGTTCACTGACAAAGGGAATTTTTTTTTTTTGTTTTTTTTGTTTGTTTTAAAGTTGAGTAGATCACTTTGCAGAGGTCCACATGCGTATGTGGATGACAGCTGTGGTGTCAAAGCAGATACAGTAAGATCCTTGCACAACTTAGGATTCTGGTGAGTTTAACCTTTGAACACTATAAAAGAGTAGAGACAATGTTTAGGATGTACTTTATACATTACTTTGCTTGATATTATTTTGTAAAGCGATGACAGATGGAGACTAAGGGCTGTTTAATTTGCACATTTTACTTTTGTTAAACTGACTTTATCAGATGAGCATGAATTTCCACGTGATTTTTTTTGTATGGTGTAACAAAAGATTTGGATGAGGTCAACTTAATGTATCTGTGAAAAAGGACTGATTTTAGATCATCTGTTCCTTGCAGGAATCATTCCCGAAGGCTCTGAGGAAACAAAGCCAACCATCCAATTCTTCGTGTCGTTTCTGTTATGTCTGTTTCCTCTCTGCCGGAATGGAAGCAACTGCTGCTGGAGAGAAAGAGGAGAGAAGAGGAGGAGCGAGAGCGGAGGGAAAAACAGAAGGAGGAGAAGTTTGCCAGCATGCCTGCCTGGAAGCGAGGAATCATCCAGCGAAGAAAAGCAAAGCAAGACATCGATAAAGAAAAGGAGAAAGACGTTTGCCTGTTATACATGGATGGCAGGTCTCTCTCCGAGGGTCTGAGCGACACGGATAGCTGTTTAACCAGTTATTGGGGGACCGAAGTTTCAGCTAGTCCTGATCCTGGAACATGGCCGGACGCTGAGATCAAACCAGTTAGTGAGGTTTCTGTGGAAACTATAGTTCCTGTTCATGAAAACCCATTTATCCGCACCCAGATCTCATGGAGAAAGGGCAGGGATGCGGAGCTAGGAAACATCCAAGAAGTTAAAGACAGGGAAAAGGAGAAATTGACTCCCAGGAATCAGGATGGGGAGCCAGTAAGAGGAAGAGACATAGAATCGAAAATAGAGAGATTTAGAGATTTAAGTGAGGGACGTCAAACTGAAAGGGGCAGGGGACAAAAGTCAGGGACGAGAACAAGAGAATAGCAGGGGGAGATGGGAAAAGGAAAAGAACCAGTGGAGAGAGCCCGTTAAAGGTGCTGCCAGAGAATGGGATTTTGTCAAAGTGAGAAAGGGCCAGGAGGATAAAGAATCAAACGCTTTAGGTACATCTTTGTCACCCAATGTCCCCTGTCTCCGGACCATCCGAGCGGACAACATCATCATAATCGAACAGGACAGAGATGAAAGAAGAGGCAGGCAGAGAGACGTGGAGGAGAAGAATGAGGAAGACCGCCAAGAAAAGAGCGGAATGAAAATGGACCTCAGAGAGATATTTGCTGTAGGAGGAAGTATCACTGAGATCCGGGCTTCAGAGGTTTTGATTATAAAGCCCCCAGAAAGCCTAGAAGAAACAAATACAATGGGAAGAGGAACAAAAAGTAGAGAAGATGGAGAGATGAAAGTGAGCACGGAGGGAAGGTGGGAGAGTACAGGAAGGGAGCTCAGATCAGATCTTAACTGGTTGAGAGAAAAAGAGAAACCCTGGGGGCAGGCCACAGTGATCAAAGAAGACAGAAAGGATAGCTTAGAGGATAATGTCTTTATTGACAGAGGAGGGAGGGTCAGCCAGCTGTTGAGTAAATTCGGGGAGCATCCAAAGCCCCCATCTCGATGCAAAAGCTCTGATAATTTTATCCGACCGGTGAGGAGAAAATATTCAGA
>CAAE01007983.1:0-24458 GCA_000180735.1 Tetraodon nigroviridis | reverse complement strand
TTCTCTCTCTCACTCACACACACACACACACACACCTTTGTCACAGGTTCTCTCCATCTACCTCCATTTCCAATTAATTGAGGGTGGGGGTTGAGAATGACAGTATGTATTTATGTTTCTCTGTATGTGGTTGCTAAGCAACAGAGGAATAAGGATATTTACAGTTAGGACATTGTAACATTAGTCTGGTGTGCTGGAGGTAAAGTGCCCATTTGCTTTAAGAGCTGGAAAGAAAGACGGGTGTGTGTGTTGGTTTTTAAGTTCTGATCTCTTTTTCAGGCTTTGAAAGCATCTTGGAAAGCTTGTTTGGGCCGGGACTAGTCAACGACATCACCCTTTTCCAAGGTAAACACACACACGCACACACACACACACACACACACACACACACACACAGAGTCACGTGGTTGTCAGTCATTCTGTAGTTTGATGCTAAGCTAGCTGGTTCCAGCTAGCTGGCTTCCAGGCTGGGCTGAGCCAGCAGCCTGCCTCATTACCATGGAAACAAACAGGAAGACGCCATTAAATCTTCCTGTAAACACTGTCAGCGTCTTCCTCTGGCTTCTAAATTGCTTCAATTGGACATTAACCTGAAGCCTGTGGTGGTGGTGGGGGGGGCTAGCAGTGGGAATAATTAGCTTCTTCACAGGGACGCTGAAAGTAGCACAGCCACGGGGTTCAAGCGCAGCTCACCTTTGACCTTTGGATCGCATCGGGGGTGGGGAGGGATGTCGTTTATCAGCTGTCTGAGGAGGAAACATGGAGACCTCAGGTGTGGTCTGCTGCTCAGGACAGGTGAAGACGTAGCATCCATGTCGGAGGCCTGAGAGGACCACACACACACACACACACACACACACACACACGTGCAGGTCTTCAGGTACCGGTCCCGTGTGTCTGACAGTCCACAGCCGGCTGAGCTCACCTGTCAATCAGACCTGTTGTTAGTTCCTTTGTGTCTAAAGTCATTTATTAGCACAAATTCAATCAAGGCAAATTCAAAAGAGCAGCATTCTGCTTTCCTTGGGGTGTGTGTGTGTGTGTGTGTGTGTGTTTCCAGCTCTGTGTCTGACAGTAGCCCTTGTCTTTGCGTCTCAGACTGCGAGCCCCAGGAAGTGTCCGACTGGTCCTCTGATGGAAACTGTCTCTTCTGCTGCCTGAGACGTGAGAAAGTCAAGGTAAGAGCTCTCACTCTGCACGGCGCCCAAAACAGCCCCTGCTCGCGTCTAAATATGCAGCTGAGGAGAAACAGATGCCCTTACTCCATTTCTCTTCCGACCCTCTTTGTTTGGTCCTCAAACCTCTGTAGTTCCCCTGATCCTAATTTAACCCTTTATAGGGCGAGTGACTACAAATGGTAATTTCCGCACCATTTGCATGTGACCACCCTCCTGCACCTCAGTGAGGTCTTGATCAGGGGAGGGCAGACTTTCTGATTCGTGGGCCACCATGGGTTCTAACATTTGACAAAGGTGCCGGACCAGGAGCAGATGGATGGAGTGCTTTGGTACCCCACCTCACTGGAGAAAAAATACACATCCTGGGATATGGAGAAAACATGTGATTTAATTTCAAATGAAAATGCAAGAAAAGCATGACAACAAAATATCTGACTTTGGAATGAGTCTGAAAACACTGAAAATCAAATGAATTAAATTTGCCTTTTTTAAATTACTGTCATTTAATTTTTAAAGTTCGGCGGGCCGGATTAAAACGTTTAACAGGCCGCATGTGCGCCCCCGGGCCGTAGTTTGCCCATGCCTGCACTAACCCCAACTCCAACCCTAACCCTAACCCTAACCCTAACCCCAACCCTACCCCTCACCAAAGGATAGGTTAGGGTTAGGGTTGGAGTTAGGGTTAGGGTTAGGATAAATATGTCAGTAAATCCCAAATCTAACTCCAACCCTAACAGCAACCCTAACCCTACCCTAAACCCAACCCCAACTCTAACCCTAACCCTAGCCCTAACCCAAGGCCTAACCCTGCCCCAAGGATAGGGTAGGGTTAGGGCTAGGGTTAAATTTTGTGTTGGGGTTGGGATGAGGGTTTGGGTTAATTCCAACTCTAACCCTAACCCTAACAGCAACCCTAACCCTACCCTAAACCCAACTCATACCCCAACCCTAACCCTAACCCCAGCCCTAACCGTGCCCCAAGGATAGGGTAGGGTTAGGGTTGCATGTGGCCCCCGGGCCGTAGTTTGCCCATGCCTGGTCTAGAACCATGTGGTCCACACTCAGCCATTCAGAAGGATCTCCCCACATCACAGTTCACATGACTGTGGCATTCGACCAATCAGCAGAGTCCTGGAGTGCACCTAATTTTCGCTACCGAATTCGAAAAAAGACGCTACAGAAGCCCAGCTCACCGAACATTTCTGCACAAAACTTCTAAACTAACCGTGGTAAGTTGATGAAACTCACACATTTTATAGTTGTGCTTAGTGATGACATATATGTTGTTTGTGAATGACTTGGGTAAATGAGTACAATTACGGCAGAGAAAATGCAGCCACCATATTTGATCATACGCCCGGGAATTAGTTATTTAGTGTCTATTTTTGGACATATGCCCGATGCGTCTAACATGTTCTTAGAATACTGATACAGTGATTCAGGGATAATTCTGATCGATTTCTAGAATTATTGAAGCTGTAACATTTGTGATTTTTGTGAGTTTACAACTATCTAACGAACCACTGTATTTCTAGGCAATGTCTGCCAGGATGTTTTATTACAAGAAGAGGAAAAGTGGCGTCGAGCTTGTCTACGCTGCCATCATTGACGACGATGAGGAGGAGGATGGTGATGATGATGATATTGATATTAATGATATAGTGCAGCCAGCAGCACAAGCTCAGAGCTGAAGGAGATCTGGCCAGTTGGCCCCCAGGCCGACCACCTGGCCCTAAGGTTGGCCCTCAACAACACAGCCCTTCCTGAACACCAGCACTCTGCCCCAGACCACACCCACATGCCTTTTCAATACTTTTTTAGGTACTTTGATGTCCAAACCATCAGGCATATAACATACTAAACAAACTTATATGGTGCTCAGAAGGACATGGACACTGTTTTCTCCATGAATAACAATGAAATAATGACCTTTCTGGCCATGCATGTGTATATGCGTGTGTCATATATGTGTGTTATTTTTATACAGTTTGTTTAGTAAGGACTCTGTGCCAAGGCTTATGTTGGAAAAGTGAAATCTAAAGTCAAACATAAAGTTCCTTTCACAAAATAGGTGTTTTTGTTGTATATTTTACATTTTCACTAAAAATGGATTTTTTTTACCCTTAACGGGCCAGGAACCAAACATGGGAACTTCATTTTCTTTGGTTTTCTGCAAGACATTAACATTTTTTGAAAATCTGAAAACAGAAATAAGCTCTGGTTATGATTCCTAATAACACCCTTAAACTGTTTTTTTGAATTTAATAGCATTTCAATGAGTGTCCTATAAAGGGTTAAATAAAGGCAGGAAACCTCCGCGGCTTCACCTCATCTGTCTCCTAAAAGACATATCTGTGTCCACGGCCGTCCCACCTCCTCCCTCCAGCGACCCCAATCTGTCTGGTTGTGCTAACGCTAATAAAGCCCTGCTAACGCCGCCGCCGCCTGCATTTGTGTCCGACGTGTGTGTGATTTAGGGTGACAATCAGAGAAAAGACTGAGAGAAACAGAGGGATGAACCCAGTCACACAAACTCAGTAAACGGCTGATTGGGGCCGAGCTGGGAGCTGCTGAGTGACTGTTTTGATCGTTTGTGTGTCAATAACAACACCCGCAGCTACCAGGCCTTTTCCGTGGGTTTAATGGTATTCCTCCGCTCGTTTTCATCTTTTATTCATCCCTTTTCTCTCCGCTTGTTTGTGAAACACCGACGGAGCTTCAGCGAACCGTTGATTCATTTATCTGACGCCAACCTGCAGATCCGCTGCGCTGAGGGGGTTAACCGACAGGACGGACTAATGAGGGCGCCAAGCACATGCTCACCTCCACCTGGAGCCTCCTGACACACACACACACACCCTGAGCCAGGCTGTTACGCTACAGAGCACTAAAACCTGCAGACGCTCACCTCAGCGAGCGCTGGTGTGAGCCGACCCGTTTGGAGGCTGGACGTGATGAAACATGACTGATAGAGGAGGGTGTGTGACGTTTTATTTACTCACTGCTCTGTGTGTGTGTGTGCAGGAACACAGCGCAGAGAACGGTGGAGGGGGCTCGGTGCTGTCGGAGTGTGAAGACCTCAAACAGGAGCAGTCTCGGATCAGCCGGCTGGAGAGACAGGCCCAAGAGTTCCTCAATGCTGTGTTCCACAGAAAAGGTACACACACACGCACGCTTGCACACACACAGAGTACAAAGCTGCAATATCCTCCTGTAGCACAAAACCTGGGAGTGAAAAACCTTTCAGAATAAAAGCACAGGCTCTCACATCGCCATGGCAACATGACAGCGCCGACAGAGGGTTTCGTTCACCGCATCCTATCATCACATGGTGATGGATATACTGTTGCCTATTCCAGACCAGCCTGGGTAAAGCTAACGCTATCCAAGCTAAACACCTGCACAGGTGGGTCCATCGGTTCCCCCACAAACAGGCGGTAAAACTGGTACAAACCAGCCACACCAGTCTGACCAGTCTGTGGCACATCCAGCCTGGTGGAGGTGTGTTGTTTTAGGGTCAAATTCAGTGTTTTCTGCGCAGAGATGAGTGGCGCTGGCTTATCTGGGACAACTGCAGATTAACGTGTAGTAACAGATGTTATTACCGCAGTAACAACCAGAGTCACCGGAAAGAAACCTGCAAAGGTCGGCGCTGGTTCCAGACTCGGGGTTTCCGGCGGTGACGCTGGGAAGCAGCAGAAGCCGAGGTTTTGGGAGGATGTGGGCACTAATCTGCAGCACACACTGATATCATGGTCCAGGCTGGATTACAGCCTGCTCCCATGTGACTTTTGGATTAATTCAGTATTGCATTAGGATTATATTTTCAGGATAAAATGGGATGAATAAAGTGAGCGTGGCAATAAGCGGAGGAATTCTTAGACGACCTGTGGGCTCTTCTCTCCCCTCCAGACCTCCCTCGTTTCTCAGAACCGTACATTCCTCTAGTGGCTCGTGAGATCATGCAGCGAATGATCCACCAGTTTGCTGCCGAATATACCTCAAAAACTACTCAGGACGACTCGCCCCTGCCCAACGGCAGCATGAAGGACCAAAGCCTGCCGAGAACCGCGTCTCTGGCCCTGCCCCCGTGCTCCACGCCCGGCTCTCCGCCCTCGTCTGCCTCTTCCTCACCATCCTCCACCCCCGGGCCGGGCCTCAGCCCCACCTCCGCTGCTAGCGCCTCAGTTTCTGCCTTCAGCAACGGCGGCGGCGGGACGGCCGTGGCCTCGGCGCAGAACCCTGTCCTCAGCAAGCTGCTCATGGCCGACCAGGACGGCCCGCTGGACCTGTCCGTCAAAAAGACCCAGGACCAGGCCGAGCCGTGCCAGCAGGGTGAGGGCAGCGCACGCACACGGCACGCTCACACATGCATATGTCCCAAAGCCAAAACCCAGGAAGCGGCGCTAGCGGCGACGCTAATGGTGCAGCTGGTCTTCGAAGGTCCAGCAGCTTCTGGGTTTGAAACGTAGCTGAGGGCTCAGGCGGCGTTTAATCAACCTAGAGCAGCGGGGGGGTCGGGGGGGTCGGGGTGGGTTTCAACCGCACAGCCGAAGCGGCGGCTCGTCCTCTAAGTCCTCGATGTGACCGCTCACCCACTTTAACAGCAGCTTTTTGGAATCTGCTTACAGTAAGCCTGCTGCATTTTCACAAAAAGATTTAGGTGTTTACATCAGCCTCTCTCACACACACACACACACACACACACACGCACATGCACACGCACGCCTTTAAGACTTTTTGGATTCAGATTAGCCCAAAGCTGCTGCACACATGCACAGTCATGTGCGCTGAGTTGAACAGGTGTGATTTGGTTCTAAAAGAACTTTCTGGATTCTCAAAATACAAACTGTTTGTTTCCGTGGAAACGCCAGAGGTGGGGCGAATCAGGGAAACATGACACCCCCCCTCCCTTATTTTTTCAAATCAGATGTTTTTTTCCGGTCACATCTGGAGCCGACTGTCCAACGACCGTCCTCCGCTTTCCATTTTAATATCACCTCATCTTTTCTTTTTGGTCTGATTAAACGTCAAAAATCCCCGAAGATTAGTGCGAATGCTGGCCATGTGGGGCTGCGGCAGGGTCAAAAGGTCGGCTGCACTCTAGAGATTACAGCCGGCAAACGCTGAAAAAGCCTCTTCTGCCGCGGTTGGATTTCCAGGCTGGTTTTACCGGCTGCAAATGTGTTCTGTAATTCACACTCTTTCCTCCCCTCAGATGGCGTCCTGGATCTTTCCACCAAGAAAAACCACAAAACCTCATCCGGCCTGTCGTCTGCGTCTGGGCCTAAAGGGTAAGTCGGTGGGATGGTTCCTGGGGATGGTTCCTGAGTGGGCCCCAGGTTGCCGCGTGGTCGTATCCTGGTAAACAATCGATTCAACTGGAACCGTGGAAACCTACCGACTGTTCCGCTCAGCGGATCGATACCTTAGCTACGGGTGATCCTGCTCAGCCTACGTTCTGGTGTTCAGGTGCTGCTAATGAAGCCTGCCGGGGAGGGTTGGGCGGAGGCGCGTTCCCTTCCCGTCTACGAGTCGGAGCCCTTATCCGCGACCCTCGGCGCTTCCATCCCATCGTTTATTGATGAAAGCCTTTTTTGCCTGGAAGCCCTGTTTGATCGGGCGGCCGTTGTGGGAATAAACAATCCGCAGTAATCACAGGTGCCTTTTCCAGGAGAACTCCTGATTTGGTTAAAGATGGATTAGAACAGGTCCGAAACACCGAAGGTGGGAAATCAGGTGCCAGAAGTTAGTGTCCATCTCAAGGTGCAGCAGGGTGTGTCCCGCTGCGGTTTGATTGGTCAGAGGTTGTGGACCTGATCCGAAAGGCCTCCTCAGGTGTGGCGTTAGTTGGTGCCCCCCCGTCAGACAGCAGACAGGTGAGCTTAGCCCTGACTGGGTAACAGTGACGGCAGAAACGGCTGACTCTGGCTCCTCCTTTAGCAGAGACGGAATTAAAGCGAGATTTCTGGCAAACTTGAGTCGGTTTTAGATTTGCACTCTTAGGTGGCAGCAGCAGCAGCAGCTTCGCTCCCCCAGCCTCCAGATGCCCCCAGGCCCTGAGCCTCAGCAGCGCCTCTAATGATCAGCTCATGGAATATTAACCTGGGGGGTCCCTACCTGCCGCCACTGTTCTGTGCCGGTCTTTGGGTCACAGGGACTGGGCGGGGCTGACTGGCCCAGGCTCCCCGATGACTTCACGCTTACCACAACTGAAGCATCTATTACCCGGCAGACTCCAAAGACCCTCGTTAACCCTGTATTGTTTTAGCTGCACCCGAGACCACCCGCTGTGGTAACCGCTCTCTAAGCTCCAGCTGTGCACCCCCGCCCGCCAGAACGCATCTCCAGTGGAGAGACACGACATTCCCATCAACATTCTTCTCCCTGGATTTGCTGAGTGGACAAACCACTTGCTGTTAGTCTGAACCTGAGGGAGCGTTGTAGAGCAGCCCGTTGCCATAGTAACCTAATAGAGGGAACATTGGTGGTGGAGGCGCTTCGCGTTTAGGTATTTAAATGTGTTCCAGCAGCGGAGACAGAGAAGACGAATTCAGAGTGAAGTGGGGGCAGGCCAGAAGGGTCTCCACAGCGCACTCGTCTGTATTTGAACCAACCACGGCAGAAGGGCGGCTTTGATCTACTGCAACCTGAGCTGAAATGTCCCTTCCTTCCTGCAGACGTTCCCCCACAGCTGAACGGACCCTGTCAGAGGCAGACGAGGAGGACGTCCTGCTGCAGAAAAGCTTGCAGGACGGACTGAGGGAGACCTTCATCGGGTCCCAGTGCTTCAAACCGCCTTTGGCTCGCTCGCTGCGCATTAAAGAAGAGCTCCTCAGCCAGAAGCACCGCCTCCTCAGCCAGCCTGCTGCTCTTTCACTGGCTAACCTGGAGTCGGCCGGCTTGCTCAACCACGGGCAGTCCCACTCTTTGCTCGGCCAAAAGTGTTCCTCCTCCTTCTTGGGGAGCAAGGCTCACCTCGATAGCCTGCTAAAGCTTAAACAGGCTAGCGGAGCTCTGACCGGGGCCCTGAGTGACCTCAAAGACCTGCCAGCGTTCCTGGAAAATCACCACCACCACAACCACCATGGACCCTTCTCCTATAAGGGTTCCCTCCATCATCACCACAACAATCAGGGCTCCAAAGCCCACCACAGTGAGGGCAAGAGGGACCAGGGTCACTCACCTCCTGTTGACCTCAAGATTCCCCAGGTCCGGGGCATGGATCTCTCCTGGGACTCCCATGCCTCCGAGCTGTATGGCTATGGCGGCCTGGGCGTGGCAGGTGGTGCAGAGAACACCCTGAGCCGGAAGCTGAGAGCCATCCTCCCCAAGCAGAACCGCCGCGGAGGTAGCCTGGGAAGCCTGCTGGATGGGGCAGCCGATTACTGGAGCGCTGACCTGGACCACCCCAGTTCTGGGCCGGCATACTCCACCTCTGACGTGGAAGGGGACCCGAACTCCAAGCAGCCAAGGAAGAAGAGGGGCCGCTATCGCCAGTACAACAGCGAGATCCTGGAGGAGGCCATCACCGTGGTGATGAGCGGCAAGATGAGCGTTTCAAAGGCTCAGAGCATGTACGGGATCCCACACAGCACCTTGGAGTACAAGGTCAAGGAGCGCATGGGAACGCTGAAGAACCCCCCAAAGAAGAAGCTCAAGCTGATGATGAAAATGGAGACGGGAGGCCCGGATTTTCCCGCCGAGTCTGAAAACACACCGACCTCAACCCCGCGAGATGACGGCCAGCCGCTGGCTGCCGCCGAGCTCAAGGACGACGTCAAAGAAGAGATTGACTAAAGCCACTCACACGCGTAAACCTCAAAGGACGAGAACGGTTTGGGAACAGATGGGGCTTTTTTTGTGCCAATTTACTTTGCAGTAACTGGGTGAGCACAAATGCAGGGATAATGTTCAGAGGATTCTTTAAACATGGAGATAGACGACCAATCGAAACGTTTCCAACAAGCATCCCCTGAGCGGCGGTGGGCGTTTGTTCAGCCTCTGACCAGGGGCTTGACAAATGGGCCAAAAGACACTTGTAAAATGACAATTGATAAAATTTCCATGAGCATGCTGATAATCCTCAGCCCAAAAACCTCCTAACCCCCTCTTTTCTGACCTTGATACACTGAATCGTCGCTGCTCGTAAATGCAGTTTGGACTTCGGATCGCTCCAATTGGGTTGGACCTGGGGAAAGTCGAAAATTGACACATTAGTCCCTTTACTGCTCCCCATCCTGCGGAGTGCTAAAGCTCAAATTTGGTAAGTGAACTGCCTATAATATCCAAGCCAATTTGAAGGTCGAATCACGCCACCGATGCCCCTCGATGGGGTCTGAATCGAAACCCATCCTCCTGTTGCCAGGTAGCCGTGATGCTTTAACTATAAACCTTTTTTCCCTCCTTGAGAAACGACGCTAATCTCTGTGGACAGAAGCAACACTGACCCGTCCGTTTTGAATGAGAAAAGGCGAACGAGTCATTCAGGGATGCATGTTTGTGAGTTTGGTGAACACTACTGACTTCTGGAATCACCATCTTTCCCTCTATCCTTTTAGTTGGTTTGTTTTTGCTTTCTTTTGCACTACACATTGGGTCTGACGCTCACAGACCAGGTTACCTCGGCATTGTTGCCCTCGCATCATGCACTTATTATGGTCTGTCTCCGAAGCCCAGTCACAAGCTAGTATCAGGCCAGAGGTGAACGTTGGCTGCGGATGCTGATCCACAATCGGATCCTGTCGACCTCCAAAACCCTTTTTGCCAAGTTGAGGGATGATCTGTTTGTGGAGCAGCTGAAGCAGAGCGCCACCTCCTGGACCTGCGTCGGCGTTTCTCCGCTGACCCTGAAAAGCTGGCGGAGGCCTTTCAGGATCAGACGCGAAACTCTGCTGCTCCAGTTAATCGATGCATTAGCTCCTCTCCGCTAGCAACAAAAAAATGCTGTTTTTGTTTATTCCACTTTTTCTGTCAAAACAGGAGCAACTTAGCCGTGTTTAAAAAAGCCCTTCTCCCTCAGTGTCTAAAGACAGTTTTAAAGGCAGTTGTACCACAACAATGTGCATTTTAGGGTGGGGGGAGGCGTTGATCTTGGGACGGTGGGTGGGCTAGGTAGTTGATAGAGGCGGGGAGAAAGGCAGAGTTAATATATTATAAATTATTATGACTGATGATGTAAAAGCCAAGCTGATTCAGAATGATTTCTTATCACCTCATCTTTAACTCAGGGGAACTGAGACAGACTTTGTGGGTTTCAAACACGCTGGTGTCCTGTTGGACCTATAGCAGATGGACAGGAGGACGGGAGGCGTCCCCCGCCGAGGCGTGGCGGGAGAAGCTAGGCAGCGCCGTGGCAGAACTCAAGAGGAAGCACTGACATCGGGTGTGGGGATCCAACTCAAGGCGCAAAACCTCTAAAAAAGCACTTTTCCAAAAAAAAAAAAAAAAAAAAAACCCACAAGAGAGAAAGGCTGCCTAATGCAGGGCAGCTCTTCCCTGGGGGGCACCGAGCGTCGGAGGGCAGAGGAGCGCTTTAGAAAAGCTTTAGTGTGTGAATCCCCGCAGAAAGCTGCAGCTTGGATCCAAACTCTTTACCTCCACTCCTCACAAAGACAGGGAGAGTGGGCAGCCTGGTGTTCGGCGGAGTTGTCCTGTTGTCTTTCTCCCCCTCGCCTCCCGACCACCAAGGACGGGAAATCTATTGCCACAATTTAGCGGGTGGGGGAAGAGCATCCCTCCAAGGACGCAGGTGAACAGAAACAGAAGAGAACTCTTCTTTTTGCATCAGGAGATGGATTTTTCTTTTCCGTTGCGGCTCCGTGGTGAACGTTGCGCGTCGCTCTAATACTGCCTGGTGCTCACCCAGTTTGTGAGACTTTGAACTCTGCTCAGATGAAATGATGAATCACTCCTTTTGAAATGTTTTGTACATTTTATTTATTTGATTTTGTCTTGATTTCCTCTAAAATGGCATGCACCACTCGCTCCTTGGCTGATTTGGCGATAAGGCCGACCAAACCTTTGAACTGAACACAATCATAGGAGGAAAACTGTTGCGCCTGTTGAAAACAATCTTAATTTTGCCCTCAGGCTTTCCGGGTACCTGCCCCACGCAGACTAGCTGCGTTAGCGTCACTCGACAATGGCGGCTAAACCCTGAAGCGGCGCTGATTCCAGACTTCCTCGTGCATGAAATGCATCCAACACTTTAGCAATGCTGAGCATTTGAGGTGTCTAAAAGGCGGCTGTGCCCAGCGGAGGACGATGCACTGATCTGATAGTTAAAACAGGATCAAAGCTTCAGCGTTTCCAGGACAGCACTTCTCAGAGGTGCGACTTTGACTAAAAAAAAAAAACGTTTAAAAAGGCAGAAAAGCCGTTCGTGTTGATCCCCGATCAAGTGGACTTGCACTGAAAGAAGTGGTCCAATCAAGACCAATATTTGAAGGAGTGGTGCAGAAAGCACAGCTTCCAAAGGCGTCAACTCCAGCAGCACTTCGACCCTGACCTGCTGACCAGCACCAGGACTGATTCGACCGTCACTGGTCCCGGTTGGTCCTGGTTCCAAAGTCCAAACGCCGGTTCCAGCCTGCGGTGATCTACTGAGGTGCATGCCATTTACCTTGTATTTATTTCATTTTGTCACTGGGTTTGTTGCTTTTGATTGTAGTCCTACGGTTAACGGCTCCCCCTGTCCGAAAACCACCTCCTCCTCCTCCTCCTCCTCGCTGCCGGGTCTCGCCGTCGTTTTCAAAAGAAACTCAACCAAACGAATGTAGTGAAGCGATCATCTCACACCTACAGAACTCCAGCGGCCATCCGCAGGAGGCGGCGCCGTTAGCTCCTTTCTGAACAGACTGTTGCTTTGCGTTCGACGCTTCTTCGGCGCCACGGCGGTTCCCTCGCGCTGGTGTACGACGGTAGCCTCTCAGTACTGTAAATGTCTCAGGATCGAGCCGGTGGGGTGGCGAGCAATATTTGTCAGTCGCAAAATGGCGCAGACGAAACTACCTGTACGAAATGTAACCTGAAGACGTGTAAGGGCGGGTCAGGGACACGTCGGCCTGGTCGGCAGAGGTCAGGCCCAATACCTCAGCCTCAGATTAATGCCTCCTCTCTGTGCCTCGTACCCATGTGAACCTTATCTGGGAGCCTGGTGAAGGGACAGCCCACACTCGGGGACATCCGTTTCCACACCTCTTTTTCTTTTTTAGCAGTTCTCTACGGCGCCTCCCTTCACCGAGGGATGCGCCTCAAGCGTCTGACTGACTGATATCTGCCGCCGGACCTCCTCGCAGGCGCTGTTATCATTTTTATTCCGAAACAAGAATCTCAGAAAAGTTCGGAGCGGTCGGACACGGGAGGGTGTTCCAGTTCCAGCCTGGAACCTGGACCCCCGGTCGGTCCCAGCCTGGAACCTGGACCCCTGGCCGGTTTAATCATACATTTCTCCGAAATCACTCACCAAAGGGGAGATTGGACAGGTGGACAAGTTAACCTCCTTTATCTGCTGCCTTGTCAAAGGAAAAACGTTCCATTCCATCTTTTACTCTGCATTCCAAAAACAAACCACCCCGTGCACACAAATATGTACTTTTCTATGATGACAGAGCTGTATACTCAGTATTTATTTCACTGTTTTTGCATTTTTCAGATAATCAACCTGTTTTTTTTTTGTCTTTTTCTGTCGGTTTTTACGTGATCTTTTGTTCTTGGGAGTCTGTCAAACACTCAAAGGTGACCTCACGCAGTGGACACGACAGCGGAAACTCACCATGTAGAAACTGGCCGCTTGCTGATTTAGCGTCTGTTTCGGTCTCGTGCTGCATATCTGGTTGTCATTTATACCTCAGGTCTGACCACCTCGAAGCAGCTGATTGTATATTAGCAACACGCACACACACAGACACACACCCACACAGACACACACACGCACGCATGGAAAAATCAGGACTTTTAGTAGAGCTCGTTTCCAGGTTTTTAGCTTAAACCGAAGCAGCAAAGTGAGTTTGAACACTTGTGCTTTCTGGTGGTTGTTCGTACCGTTGCTCTTCTCATTTTCCTTCCCTCCTTTTCTTTGGAGAAGAAAAGACTCGTTGTTGAAAGCCAGGTTTCTGTGAATATAATGCTGTATTTAGTGGAGCACACGCAGCCGTGGACGAGCAGAACGCACACACAAATGCACCTGCGGTGGAACACACTCCCTCATCAGGTAGCTCCACTCTGTGTGGGCAGGTTTCAGTATAATTATCAGGCCGGGAGTCTCTTTTAGAAGAAGGTGGGAGTGTTTTGTCTGCGCGTCAGCCAGAACACTGGGATTATGCCGGCACTGCCTCTGTGAAAATCTGGAAAGCACCCTTTTCCCTCGTCTGGAAAAAAGACACTAAGGCCTTTGCTGCTTGTTGCTGCTCCCCGCGTTTCTCCTTTTATCCTCCTCGACACGTTTGTCTGCAGCCAGATTTGGGAAACAGAACCTTAGTGGGTCAAAGCCGAGCGCCACCGTTCTCAGCGTGCGTCTGCTGGGGGGTTAATGTCGGCGAAGCGGAGTTTCTCCTCCTTTAACCTGATTTAAAGGGTTCCAAAACCTTCCAGGGATCTTCCAGAGCCAGACTGTTCCATGAAAGCAGAATTAGAGTCCGATTCGGGTCGTCTCCGCACCTGCCTGAGAGCAGCAAGACGAGAGGAGGTGGACGCGGCGGTGGGAGGAGGAGGAGAAGCATAAAGGCTGCTGAAGGTCGCCGTCCCCACCCCCACGCCGCAGTCCAACAACAGCCTCCCGGCGTCGGCGCTGGCGACAGCACCGAACTAGGCGCCAAACGCCGCCGCGGCCTGCGGGGAGCGCTGGCCAACCGCCCCGCCAGCGGCGCCCTTGAGCGTTGCCATGACAATCTTGCAGTATTGTTCTTAGGTGTAGTTGTGTCTGGCGGTTTTGAGCCACCTACGTGAGCCAGCTGGTGCGTGGCTCCGCGCTGCAGCCCTGCTAGCACCGGATCGGACGCCGCGGCGGACTTTAGCGATGCTAAAATCTCTATTTCTAAAAGTAATCTCGACATATTTCCTCAGCTGCCGGGTCCTAGCGTTGCTCTTTTGTTGCGTCTCTCTGTAGTAGCATCTTTAGCTGAAGCTGCAATCTCTTCTGCTACCTCAGTCCGCGGCGAGGACTTGCCCGCTGAGATCGCTGGTGGCGATGGTTTCAGCGGTGGTCAGCTGATCTCCTGCCTCCTCCTCGGTCGCCAGTCTGCCACCGTTTCTAGCATTTCATAGCATGTTAGGCCTTAAAAGCTTCTGACGCTACGCCAGCCAGTTCACTTTTGAGGGAAGCGCAACCCCGTGCGCGCTCCTGGGCCGTGCGCGCTCCTGGGCCGTCGTCAGGTGTTCTGCGACCACGGGTCCTTGTAATTGCCCTCAGAAAAGTCCTGTTCCGATCGTCCTGCCACTCACGGTGGAGCCGTGCACAGCGGGCGACTCCCCGCTGGTTTTACCGTCACCTCCTCTGATGAGGAGGCAGCACCTCCTTGCGACGAGGGCCCCTTCTGGCGGTTTCACAGAGGCTTTGCCGCTCTCCCCCCATCCAGGAGCCGAACTTTTTACGGCAGGGCCGAAGCTTCGTCTAGCATCAAGAGTCCCGACGGCAAAACTTTCAGACGTCAGACAAGAGGTTTGAACCCCAATGCTAACGCTAACGCGCGCCGTCTTTGATGATCCTAGCAACGGCCCCAGGCTCTGGTCTCAGTCTGCCGTCTTAAAAATGAAATAATCCGCTTTGGTTTGAGTCGCTGGCGCTGCCGCGCTCCGCCTGGCGCTTCGGTTCCACCTTCTGCATTTCAATGGCGCCGCTGGAAGCCGACGCTACGTGCACACGGGCGTGCACATGCAGGCGAGGCGTCCGAGGCGTGGACGAGCGAAAGGCGGCGCCCGTCTGACTGATTCTGTACATTCACTTCAGCCAAATACTGTTCAGTGCTTTATAAACCGCAAAGATTGTAAATACAGGTTAGCCGAGAGGAGGCGCTGGTCCTGGGAGCCCCGCCCACCAGGACCCTCGCCTTCCCAAACCTCACAGCCGGGGAGAGCTGGACCTGGACTTGACCCGGGTTGGGGAAGGCGGCGCGCCCTCTCTCTCTCTCTTTGATAATCTTTCCATGTTGGTACGTTTCTTGGTGTGCAAATAAAGTAAGAGAAAAGAACATTACAACACGAGAATACCTCAGAAGAAGAAGTTAAGTGGAAAAGTGCTGACATATCCATGCACATGTATATACATACACATACATGGGTACATATATACATCCGTACACGTCTCATTTAACGACTGCCCATATATCAGTGCACATGTATATACATACACATACATGGGTACATATATACATGTTGTAGAAACCTAGTCCACCAACTAACATGTTTTGTGTCAAAGACAGTCAGTAAGCAGTCAGTAACCTAGTCTGAAAGTAGGATCAGGTAGCAGCCAGGCTACCAACCATTTAGCTCCAGTAAAAGCAGAATGTATAGCAGTCCTGACCTTAGCCCTGACCCTGACCCTGACCCTGACCCTTGACCTGACCCTGACCCTGACCTGACCCTGACCCTGACCTAAGCCCTGACCCTGACCCTGACCCTGACCCTGACCCTGACCCTGACCCTAACCCTGACCCTGACCCTGACCCTGACCCTGACCCTGACCCAGACCTGACCCTGACCCTGACCCTGACCCTGTACCCTCACCCTGACCCTGACCCTGACCCTGACCCTGACCCTGACCCTGACCCTGACCCTGACCCTGACCCTGACCCTGACCCTGACCCTGACCCTGACCCTGACCCTGACCCTGACCCTGCTGAGCGCGCGTGAACAGACTCAGACCTCGGCCCTCAGACTCACATGTGTAAATACAGATTCTAAGTCAGAAACTTTATCTGGGGGAGGAAGAGGACGAGGAAGAGGACGAGGAAGAGGACGAGCCTCTTCCTCCGCTGATTCAGGGAAACCCTAAAGAGTCCAGTGCAGTATGTAAAAACCACTCCCACCCACTTCCTTTCTTTCTTTTCTCTCTTTCCCTCGCTAGCTCCCCGTTATGTAGCATAGGGCAAAGGGGCGGGGCCACCTCCGCTTCTGCTTTGGGTTTTGGTTGTAGTGGCAGTAGGACGTAGTGTACTCGTAGTCTTTTTGAGCCCGATCACATGAAAAGGGGGCGGGGCTTCCTCCGGAGCGGACGCTGCAGAGGCGTCTGCGGTGGAGAGGCTCCGGGACCTTGGGGTCCAGGGTGGGGGGTCGGGGTGGGATGTCCAGGGGACAGGTGTATATAGAAGTCATGTGCCCGCCCTCCCAGGCCTTGTGGAGGACGGTGAAGGTGGGTAATCCGGACCGGGTTCTGCCAGGACCCGGGTCCTCCTGAAGCGTCGGGGCGGGTGTTGTTGGACATGTCTGCATGCTGGTGTACATAGCCCCGCCTCAGTCCAGGCTGGTGGACCCAAAAGCGCTGTTGTGGACTTGGTCTTGGCAGGACGCGTTCCGATGTTCTGGAGATCCGGGCCGAGCCAAGCGTCGCCTCTGAGCTCTTAGCTGTGCTTGCTTTGTTTTGCTGAAGCTCTTTAGCCGTCGTCCAAGTGTGTGTGAGCGGACGGCTGCAGGAAGAGGCGCGTCCAGCTCCCCCTGGTGGGTTCCCAGCCGAGCTTTCAGGAACCTTTGTGGTAACTCGGTTTGGAACCTTTGGTCGCCTGCTTGACCTCACTGACCCAGACACCCTCAGGGGCCAGAAGTCAACCCCTCTAGCTGCTCTTCAGGTACCTCATCGGCCCCCAAGCCTCCATTTGACTAAAAGCACCCCTAAACCGGTGGGAGCGGAGCCAGGTCCCGGAGCGGTTCAGGGAAACCTACGTCAGCCTGTCCCTCAGACGCAGAGCTCCACTGGCCTGACTGGGACGTCCCCAGCTCTGTCCTCTCGTCCTTCGTCTCTTGGACAGTTGCTCCATCCCTGCTGCGGGCCTCTGCCGCGCCGTTGCTAAGCGCTAGCTTGGCCCGCGCTCCTTCTGCCTGCGTTTTGTGCCAGTTCCAGTCCCGTCTGTGGTCCTGGGGAGGATGTGTCACCGCTGTGACTCCGCGCGTTCCCGGCGCTGGTTCTGGTTCTGCTGGTGGGGCTTGGGTGTCTGGGCGGGGCCAGGGCGGGAGCGAGCCAGGCCTGCTGGGCCGCGTTCCCGCTGAGATCTTGTTTTTGGGTTTGACGATATACCTCATTCCTTAAGTTGAGCAGGCCCCAGGGGCCCTGCACCGATGCTCAGGACGCCCAAAACAACCTTTCACAATTTGGTCCCACCAGGACTGTACCTCTGACACACACACACACACACACACACACACACGCGCGCGCAGGAACACACACACACACACAGGTTCTTTAAATACCCCAGTGGACCTCATTTTTTTCAATATCTGTTTACAGTTTGACAAAAAAATTGTATAATTTAAAAAAATATTTTCTCACCTTGTAGTTTTATTTATGTACAATATTTTGTTCCTATTCTCATTTTGTACCTGTGAGTTGGACTTTTCTTCTTCTAGGCTTCTGTAGTGTTGATGTCGGTGTAAACGAGCACTTAAGGAGGATCACGGCCGTTTTACCTTGACTGACTGGCTCGCTCCGTTACCTTCTCTCCGCTCTGAGGGCCGACCCACCTGGAGTCTGATGGGCTGGGAAGGCTCGGAACGGCTCGGAACGGCTCATGATGTCTGTGATTGTTTTCGGTTTTTTGGCAGATCAACAATGATTTGGGACATTTTTCCAGGTAAATTTTGAACATGCGGCTGATTAAAACCGTCTTTGTGCATGTGTAAAATATTTTACTCGTTATGTTATATTCGATTTGGGGGGAAAAAGAGATTTTTTTGCCACACATTTCAGCTGTAACGTTGTGTAAGGTAGTGTTCACTGGATGCTAGAACCTTCTTTTCAAAACCACTATTCTTCTAATAAACTTTGTTGTGAAAATAAAAGCTGGAGTGTTGGCCTCTATGCTGACGCCCGACTGCTGTCCATGTCTGAGCTGTCGTGCTTGACCTCTGACCCCGGGCTCTTCGTAGCCTCCGGGTAGCAGGAACCCCTAAAGGGCCCCGCGGCGAGCTAGCGCCCCCGTCTGACAGGGCTGTGAGCCTGTTGTGAAAGTTGGAGAAAGTTGTGAAGAAAAGAGTGAGTGAAGCAGGTTTACCGTTAAACTCCAGCGGAGCAACTCATGAAGGTCACATGTTGCTCGGCGGGCTAGGCGGCCACGCGCCAGCGCAGCGAGAGCTAGCGGGTGGCTGAATCAGAGGCCTCTGGCTCTGCGCGCCGGCTGCTTTGTCTCCTCTGCCTTTTTCTTGAAGTTATCTCTGGCTGCGTCTCCGCTGCAGGGCCGGAGGTAAGAGGCCGCCGCCGCCGCCGCCGCCGCGATGCAGGCAGAAAAAGACAAATAACTTTTCAGGGCACAGGAAGTAGGTCATCCTCCTATCAAATATTTATTTCTCATACTGCGCCTGGGGCTCTGCCAGGGCTCCCTCTGCAGATGCTGTGTGTGTGTGTGTGTGTGTGTGTGTGTGCGCGCGCGCTCCACACTCATTTGCACATATATGGCTGCTCGTGGTTGCTGGTGAATATCGGGAGGCGTCTCATCTCCTGCTCCGTCTCCTCTTTATGAGCCTAACAGCTCCTGGCGGCGGCGTCCATACGTGCACGTGCGGAGCGCTCGCTGGGGTGTATTCCTGGCCGACCCAGCGAGGCTCAGACTCAGTCCTGAACCGAGGACCCGGGTTTGAAGGCTCTTGACCTCTGACCCCTGACCTGGAGCTGCTGGTTCTAAACCACAACCAACAGGAAAAGTTTCCTCTGAATCTTTGAACTCTGCCTCTCTGAGGTGGTGTCGCACGGTTGCTATGGAAACTGCTCCCGCGCCTGCTGCTTCTAGCTGCATTGATGGCAGGTAGCGTTCCAGCGCCAGCCCCATCAGGCGATGGTGGGGAATCTTTATGGATATCAGGTCAGGCTGACATTAACAGGACAGGATCACGAACGCTATTTCCCGCGGCGCGCTAGCATTAGCATTCCACCAGAGTAAGGCGGTGGCAGCAGCGGTTTGGGTAAAATACTCTGCTGGTTCTAACCTTTACACTGGAGACAAGAGCGCGTCTGCCCTCCTCTTCCTCCTCTTCCTCCTCTTCCCACACACCCTGGCTGCTGTGAAAATGTCAGCGACCCCATCAGCCCCCCCCCGCTGTGGTGTGTAGTGGCTGGGCCCAGCAAGACTCCCCATTACTGATTAATGGAACCACATCAGCTCCGTTCAATTAAGACTCAGCGGCGGCCCCACGCCGGCGCCTCCGCGGGCCCGCGGGCGCTGCATTTAGCCGTGCCACGCGGACCACGTCCGCATCATAACAAGCTCCGTCCAGGGAGCGGCTGGAGCGAGCGGGCTGAACGCTGCAACAGCAGCGCAAAAGTAGCGCCGCCTCCAAACACCACCCTAATGGACGCAAAGACGAAGGCAAGCGTGATCAAAGTGCAGACTCGCAGCGGCGTTTAAGGGGCTTTGGAGACGGCGGTAATTAGCAGTAAAGCAGTAACTTCGGAAGGAGAGCGCCTCCGTTCCCACAGCTCCGTCTGTACACCAAATACCGTAATCACAGATGAAACGTGGGCGAGACGTGGTCTGCAGACGCCTTCATCCCGACGTTAGCTTGGATCCCCAAGCTGGGTCACGTTATTCCCCGCCTCTGTCAGTTTTTTGCCAGCTACTTGGTGGTTCTTTGTTAAACGTGAAGCTGGTTTTCTTTTAAACATATTATTTCAAAATTTCAGTATTTGACCGTAGCTGCGTGGAAATGTCAATAATGGTGCCGGGAAAAAAGTCTTTCCAACGTTTTTGCTTTGAACGGAACAATCTTGAACAGAGACAATGAAGGCTAACGCAGGTGAAGCAGCAGCAGCGTTCACGAGCTCCAGCTCCCTCCTGACCTCAGAAATAAAACACTGCTTTTAAAGCAGAGTGATTAATCATTGAATAAATCCATACTGAAGCTTTTCTGGTGATCATGCTGTGTTCACACACTCACACACACACACACACACACACACACACACGAGAAAAAGGTATAACACTTCAGTGCACCTAAACAATGCATTTACAGAGTTACGAATAAAAAGATTTAGACCAGAAGGACATGAAGACGGTGGCAAACAAAACTGCTAACCTTAGCAATAAAACATTACCCAGGGATAATTGTTAAAATGTGATTTGTCTTTGTTACAAACTTAATAAACTACAAAAGAAATATTTTTTTAAAAAGATCCATCTTTAAATTTCGTACTCAAACTGAACAGAATAATAATATTTATCTTAAACATGGGGAAAAAATGTTGTTACAGCAACAATAAACACCACCAAATCATAACAAATGAACCCGAATCTATAGACAAGAATTTCTAAACTAACAAGTCCCGATTTGTAAACATTAAATTGCTTCTTTTGCGTATAAAAACAACTTTAAAGCTGCTAACGTTCGGAAAGGCTAACCGTTAGCTCAGGCTAACATATATTTACCTGCGTTAGATCCATCCAGGAGTTTAAACCGGCCATTCGACCACCAACAACAAAGTTTAAAGGCTAACGTAGCGTTAGCCACGTTAGCCACTTTCCGAAAACTCAGCTACTTTTCTCCGTCTTTACTGTAACCATGTTTTTTCCGTTGTTTTGGCTTAAAGTTCTTCATTTTCTCTTATTGACAGAATTCGTCCAAACCGCCGGCGAACTTTAAACAACCGGAAAAATCCCGACGTTAAAATCTGCGTTAAATCCAGCAGCGCCGCGCTGTGGCGGAGAGGAGTAATTACACCCGATTTTATTACATAGAATAATAATAATAATCATAAAAATATATATATATAATAATAACAAAAAACAATATTAATGATAAAAAGAATAAATTTTTCTGTGTTGGTATGATTATCTTAGTATTTCTATTATCGTAGAAACTATATTATGAATAAAACATTAAATTAAACACTTTTTTCCCCAGTGTTGTCTAAAGCAGTTTTACATTGATTGTGATCATTATTCTTTAACTGATTTAGTAAAACATTTGAAGAACAAAAGCTCAAATTCAGGATTTAAATGAGCAGATTTGGGATGCACTCATGCAAACCTCCCGGTGTTCTGGAATCAGACGTTCATCCAGGTCAGAGCTAATTGGAAACGCGTCGTTCTTGGGGGATTTCCTGATTTTCAGGTTCTGTCTTTTGTTTCCAGGAAAAACTCCTCCCAGGTCGCCTCCGCTTCCTGACTTTGGCAACCGCCCTAAATGTTCTGTTTCCCTCCAGCGCACTTAGAACCCCCAACCCCTCCTGGCCAATCATTTTTCCTTCCCCCACCACACACACACACACACACACACACACACACACAAACACACACACACACTGATATCTCCTTTTGTTTGCAGTCAGGAGCTTACACTTCATTTGTCCACAAATGATAAATAACCCTGAAGTGAGTTTGCTCACTTAGGTCCTCTACGAAACTCCACCATTTTTCATCAAATAAATTAAATATTTCGTTAAATTCAGCTGTCATAAATGCTACAATATGACGTTTTCTCGTGACCCCTGAGATGACGGGTTGACAGGCGAGGCTCACCTGCAGCAGCAGGTTACCGTGGGCAACAAGCAGATGGAAACTTTGGGGTTAAACTTTCCTAAACGAATCTGCTTCAACGACCAGTTTTTAAAAACCCGACGGCGTTGTTGTTGTTTTCTCTTTCAGACTACAAAATAAGAGCATCAAAGGTCCTTACACTGAGACGTGTTTAACACCTTCAAATTACCGACTCTGACAAATCTACACCTTTATTTCGAGTTTCTATTCCCCTCATCCTCTCTTCGAACGACAAAAACGCTGCAGGGCGTGTGTGTGTGTGTGTGTGTGTGTGTGTGTGTGGTTATGGTGTGGATCCAACGAGCACCTGGAGACCACTAACCATGATCATATCAATAAAAGGACATCTGCTCTACACCAAGAAAGACCTGCAGAGGAGGAGAGAGAGGGAGATGGGGGTGGACAAAGACGGAGGAGAAGAAGAGCGGAAAAGAAATAGAGATGAGCACCATAAAGCTGAGGAGAGGAAGGAAAGATGAGTATGGGGGAGGTGGAGGATGAGAAAGGGAGATGTGCACAAAGAGGAGGAAAGAACAAAGACGAGTGAGCAGGGAGAAAGAAGCAGAAAGAAAACAAAGAAAAGAGGAAAAGACCGATTAATACTCACGATCCAAAATAGAATCGGTCCTTCTTTGGTGTGTGTGTGTGTGTGTGTGTGTATGTGTGTATGTGTGTGTAACTCTGCAGAACACAGGACGAGCTCCTCAGACGTGGAGGTCAAAGGTCATCAAAGACGGTCGGGCTGGCGGTCAAAGGTCACGGTGCCTTAACGACTCTCCACCAGGCTCAAGGATGAACTTCGGTGTGGCAGAGGTCAAAGGTCAAGAATGCTGGGACCTTGGTTGTTCAGCGTTTCCGGGAAGTCGCATGAGACCAAACACACACACACACACACACACACACAAGTGGAGCGTCTGTATTGGTTGAATCCTGACATGGAAACACACACGCTGCTTTTTAACCTTTAACTTTTATGCAAACATTTTTCGTTTCACTTGAAAATGATCAGTTAAACTCATCACTCGTTTTAAATTCACATTTAAAATCAGCTGATTTGTTCCAGACCTGATCAATCGTCTGAGGAGCCGACAATCAGCCTGACAGCGTGTGTGTGTGTGTGTGTGTGGTACAGGCGTCATCAGCGTGAGGCTTTATTGGGGCTGGGGGGCTGGGGGGCTGGGAAGGTGCTGCTGTGATTGTGTCCTCCTTCAGCGATGCGGCGGCGGGGGAGGGGCGGAGACGGCGATGCAGAAAGGTTGCAGGTGGGGGTGGGAGGCCGGGCGAGGGGGGGCTGCGGAGGTGGGGGCGGATGCAGCAGTCTGCACCACAACGTGCGGCAGGTGGGGCCGGCGGGGGTATATATTATGTTTTATGGTTACGGGGGGACGCATAAATCACTCTTTCATTAAACGGCGTCGCTCTCGGAGCTCCGCCCCCTTCTCTTTGCATCGCCCGGGGACGTCCCTCCTTCCTCTCCTCCATCCTTGCTGAGTTCACCCTCCACCTGCTGCCCCGGCGAGGTGCCATGGCCGATCGGCAGGGTGAGGTCAAAGGTCAGCGCCAGGGCGCCAGGAAGAGAACAGGAAGAACTACTCCATCTTTTATTTTTTAGATTTCAACACAACCCACAGACGATACAAACGCTAACAAAATCAACACAGGCTTCATTTATATATATAGTATCAACATATATATATATATTACCGTCTGTTGGGCTGTTACCATGGAGACGCTGGGCAGATATAATAATCACAACAATAATAAAAAAGCTACATCAGTTAAAAAGACAAACGGGTTAAAGCTTGGTGGCCGCGGCGTCCGTGTAAATCACATGTCAGCTGGATAAAAGGCTCCACGGCTCCGCCCACCAATGGGACGGCCAGCTTTTGATCCTGGTGCCATAACGAAGCTCGTTAGCGGAGCAGTGACACACACGCTGCTTTGCTGCACTTCTGAGGACACGTTCTCAGCTCCTCCAACAGCAAGCCTCGCCCGACCCACCTGGGACGATCCGGCCTTCGGAGGACCGGCTGGATCCCAGGAACCGGCCGGAACCGGCCGGATACCGGCCCAGTTTGTCACAGTGGAGTCAAAAACAGGCTAATTTAGTGCGATTTAATACTGGGTTCTGCGGTTCTGGTAGGAACGTTTGGGTTAAAGCTCTACGGCTAAAAATGGTCAGAATAGAAACAGTAATAAAGACGTTTTTGGTATTTTTCTACAGTAACTGAAACAGCAAAACTGTGGAGAAAGTTTGACTGAACGGGTTAAAGTTAGCATGTCAGTGGGGCAACAGTGCCCCCTGGTGGTTCCTTCTTCCACCATCAAACACCAGCTAACCCTAGCTAGGCGGAAACCTAGCTAACGCTAGCGTTAACGCCTCTTTTTACAGTCTTTCCTGACCTGAACGCACTAAACACTGTTTTTCTGCTTCCGTAGCAGGAAAATACTACCGTAAATGTTGACCTGGGTAAACCCTAAGCCCCCTCGGTTTTCATCTCGTCGGTGCTCCCATCACCATCATTCCGGCTCTTCTCAGTGTTGGAACCGCTGCTCCGTCCCGCCCCTTTTCCCCCTCCCCTTCCCCCCGCCTCGCGGGTGCGGT
>CAAE01007978.1:7712-21479 GCA_000180735.1 Tetraodon nigroviridis | reverse complement strand
GCATGATAGATTGCATGATGGGCAGAATATTACTGTCGTCACCACCTCCATCGCCTGCGTCTTCCAGTCCCAGGTCTTCTAGAGCCTTGACTAGGTCGTCTCCTGCTAGTCCAGAAGTCTGTCGAGGAAAATTTCTGTGGTTACCACATTTCAATAACTTGTTTTCAAAAAAGGAGTTTAACAATAACTGATTATGTTTCATTTTACCCACTTGTAGACTGTCTGTGTTTTTGGCCAGGCCGCGGAGGGTATCTTTCAAACAGGAAGTGAACTCCTGTTGGGAGGCTGTGTCTGTACCTACAAACAGCATCCATAGCATTTAAAGGTGAGAACAGATGTATTTATTTACATTTGAAAGTAAAGTGCTACTGCTGCATTATATTGTGTTTCAATTTTTTAATATTTAAGTATTTCTATGTTGTCTCTGCAATGAGCTGGCAACTTGACCAGGGCGAACTCTGCCTTCGGCCTGACAGCAGCTGGGCTCTAACAACCCTGAAGTGGTAAAAAAATGGGGCCAAGGCTGTGCAGAGTAGCATGAGGATGCTCTAAATGTGTGGAAACTGTTTAGTGAGGAGAAATATTAGATCTTTTCATGAAGATAAAATAAGGCCTTGACTTTTAATACATGTGGTGACTGTTCTGTGAAGAGAAATAACCACATCTACACTCACTACACTCAAACCAAGGTACTGGCAGAGAAGTAGCAAAACGGCAGCATTTCTGAGAGCTATCAGATTATGAAAAAAGGATCAGCGTCAGTCCTGATGACAAACCCAAGCTTAAGGAGCTCAAGAAGGTTGATATCATAATATCTGTGTAGGTTTTCAATCATCAGGTCAGTATCCAAGAGTAGATTTTGTGTTGTCTTCTGGACTTGTTTAGGGTTTCCTTGAAAATATTTTGCCTTCTATCCAAAAGGCTTTATCAGTTCTAATCTGACTAGGAGCAGAGCTTGAAAATATAGCCCTTGTGGACCATTGGCATGCTGATGGACTGGATGGTCACCTGAGAGTCATTTACATTAGCATGTTGATGGTCTGGATGGTCGTCTGAGAGTTGTTCGTCAAGTCAAGTCAGGTGAGCAGGGTATCATATCAGGGTTATCATAAAAACAACAGCTAAAATGTTAAGTCTGGGTAAACTGAATGAGATATGATTTTGTTGTTTAAAGACTTCCTCACGTTCTGGGACTTCAGAAATGCGGGCTGTTTTTTATATCTACACGACTTACCAACTTTGCCTGCAGCCTCTGACAGCTTCTGAAAGTGTTGCAGTAGCTCTGGGCTCTTCATGGGGCCAGCTTCAGTCATAGCTTTCTGCCAGTCATTCTTTGGGCTTGTGCAGCCATTTCACCTTCAAAAAGTGTCTCAAAGAAATTTGCAGTCCCTCAAGCAGGGGGAGGGCTTACCCAAGTTAAACAAGAAAAAGGTTAGGGAATCTTCACAACATTTTGCTACAAAATAACAAGTGTTATCATGATGAATTTAAGATACCATTATAAACAACTTTTGGCTATGACAGGAATAATTTAAAATTCCTTCAAAAGTGATAGGAAACACACACCTTGGCTGCATTGCTATGGCCTGAGGCGGAAGCGCCTGTGGATTTAGGTGGCACAGTGTTGTCAAAGTCATCCAATGCACCTGTGGAGAACAGGCTACAGTAAGCTGATGTTGAAAACAGGAATTCAAATACAGTTGAAACTATTATTCAAATATCACCCATATACTTGCAACAGCAGAAAACGTCCGTACCAACTGTGCCTTTACTAAATATTTAGAGCTTCAGATATTTTGAACATATAATAATATTTGAGATATTTTGGCACAATTTAGAATAACGCTGAAGATTATTGACACATTTACACACAGAGCAGACACTGATGCTATACTATGCTTTCCTGAGGCGTTGATTTCAACTTGTAAACACATTCAAGATAATGATAAAAAAACCCATTTAAAAAAAAAAAAACTTTGACCCGAGCCACAGCCAGATTAATTACCTTTACCATTAACATATTTTAACATAAAGCTAAATAAATAAGGCCAAATAAGGCAACTGTTTCTGTCACTACAAAGTCCATCCATCTGAGTGCAACTATTTAGCAGAAAAGCGAGAGCAACCGAGTAGCTAAGCTAACTGAACCAAAGCACTACGGTGGCGGTCAAGTGTTCCAAAACTGGAACCAAGTCTAAAGATTGTATGTAAACACTAACTGTCCAATAATTCGTCCAACTCTGCATCCTGTCCACTGGAAACGTCTCCTGACCCAGACGCCATGACGTTATCCTCTTCAAACGCCCTCGGTCGGTCTCCAGAAAATGACGTTTCTGTTTCTAGACGGTCGCTCCCCGTGACGTCATTTCCTGGATCTGAACGCTCATATCGCCATCTAGTGACACAGTTAGAGAATCGCGCCTACTGATTCGCCTCATAGTAATACAGTACTGTAGTTTAATTTATAAATTCGGAAGATGGTAAATTTGCTCTTACCGGTGCTTAGCATACCTGGATTTGCCTAAATTTATGTATAAAAAATAAATGTGACTTATTTTATAATTTCAGTTTGTAACATTGATGCAACGATGCACATTCATTAGGCTACTGCTCTCTGGTAGGCTATTTTGTATGTATGCATGCATTTCCAATTAACTCGCAGACTATTCTGAAAATATGCCTTATAACAATCACTACTTTCTGTATGACTAAAGGTGCTATTGAAACCAAAACGGAAGAGTCATTTTCAGTAATGATCTCAAAGTGCTCGTATGCCTCACCTTTGCACAACCTAAATATGTGGTTACCGTAGTTACTGTTGGCATAACAGCACATCATAATAGAATAGAATAGAACTTTATTCATCCCACAATGGGGAAAATTCACCGTTCCAGCAGCGTGAACATTGGAAGAAAAAAATTTGCGAACTGCAGCAGGTCCAGAGCGAAGTCCACCTGGTCGCGGAGGTAGCCGAGGACAATCCTCTCCAGACTCTTCATCAGGTGGGAGGTCAGGGCCACAGACCTGTAGTGGCCCGGTTCCCTGGGCTGGGCTGTCTTGGGGACCGGAACCACACACAACGTCTTCCACAGGACCGGGACCTTCTCCAGACAAAGGCTCAGGTTGAACATGTACAGAACCACCTCGCTGAGCTGGTCTGCACACTCCCGGAGCAGTCAGGGGCCGATCCAGTCCGGCCCTGTGGCCTTCCTGACCTTCAACCTCCTGAGTTCTCTTTTCACCTGATGCAGAGTGAGAGAGAGGGGGGTGGCTGGTGACTGGGGGGGATGGGGGGGGGGTCCCCCGACCGCACCCCCATTCTCACCTGCATATCGCCGTCTTCACACACTCCCCTTATCAAGCTTTCTACTCCATAGAACAAAACCCCCCCTTAGTCGGCGCCCTAATGCCTCCCACCCTCTAATCCTTACTTTTCTTACTCCCCTCTACCGGCCCGTGCGTCTCCCTCCCCTTACCACACCCAAATTCCCCCCCCCCCCCTCCTACTTAAAAAAAACTATCCATTACTTCTTCTAAAAAACAAAAAACAACTCTAACAAAAAAAAAAACATATATAAACTAATTCAACAAAAAAATAAAAACTCATAATAAAAAATACACATTTACACACATAATCAATACACATATTCTAAAAAAATTCTTTCCTTATTCTTATAATTCAACTATTAAAAAAAAAAAATATAATTAAAAAAAAACAATTTAAAATATAAAAACTTTTACCCTATCCACATCCATATTAATTACCTTTACCATTAACATATTTTAACATAAAGCTAAATAAATAAGGCCCCAGACGCCAACACGTTATCACACTTCAAACGCCCTCGGTCTGTCTCCAAAAAATGACGTTTCTGAATCGAGACGGTCGATCCCAGTGACGTCATTTCCTGGATCCAAAGCACTACGATCGCCATCTAGTGACACAATTAGAGAATCGCGCCTAATGATTCGCCTCATAGTAATACAGTAACTGTAGTTTAATTTATCAAATTCGGAAGATGGTAAATTTGCTCTTACCGGTGCTTAGCATACCTGGATTTGCCTAAATTTATGCCTGTTCAATGCTGCTTCCTAGGTCCTACACAAGGACTAACAATTCACATGTACATACGCTCGCTCACCCATACTCCATGTAAATCCTGTAGAACGTTCATATTGGTGTACATAGTGTCACATTCCTACAGATAGTATTTGTATTGATCCGCCTTCTAGTCCTGCACTTTTGTACTTTCATCCAACGTTTTGGCAGATGGAACAGTGCAATTTCCCCGTGCTGGGACAAATCTTGCTCTATTCTATTCTTTATGTATAAAAAATAAATGTGACTTATTTTATAATTTCAGTTTGTAACATTGATGCAACGATGCACATTCATTAGGCTACTGCTCTCTGGTAGGCTATTTTGTATGTATGCATGCATTTCCAATTAACTCGCAGACTATTCTGAAAATATGCCTTATAACAATCACTACTTTCTGTATGACTAAAGGTGCTATTGAAACCAAAACGGAAGAGTCATTTTCAGTAATGATCTCAAAGTGCTCGTATGCGTCACCTTTGCACAACCTAAATATGTGGTTACCGTAGTTACTGTTGGCATAACAGCACATCATAATAGAATAGAATAGAACTTTATTCATCCCACAATGGGGAAAATTCACCGTTCCAGCAGCGTGAACATTGGAAGAAAAAAATTTGCGAACTGCAGCAGGTCCAGAGCGAAGTCCACCTGGTCGCGGAGGTAGCCGAGGACAATCCTCTCCAGACTCTTCATCAGGTGGGAGGTCAGGGCCACAGACCTGTAGTGGCCCGGTTCCCTGGGCTGGGCTGTCTTGGGGACCGGAACCACACACAACGTCTTCCACAGGACCGGGACCTTCTCCAGACGAAGGCTCAGGTTGAACATGTACAGAACCACCTCGCTGAGCTGGTCTGCACACTCCCGGAGCAGTCAGGGGCTGATCCAGTCCGGCCCTGTGGCCTTCCTGACCTTCAACCTCCTGAGTTCTCTTTTCACCTGATGCAGAGTGAGAGAGAGTGGGGTGGCTGGTGACTGGGGGGGATGGGGGGGGGGTGTCTATGTATGGGGGGTCTTGGTAACGGTAGGGGGAGAACATCCCAGTCCGTGGTGTGGAAGCAGTCCCTCAGCTGCCCTTTGGCCTCCTCGGTCCAGACTTCAACCCTCTTCCTCTGGGGAGGCTCCTTCTGCACCAGCGGTGTGTGCCGAGGGAGCCGTTTAAAGAGACCGCACTGTCGGGAATGTCCGTGTGGAGCCACGACTCCGTGAAGCACATAATGCTGCTCTCCCGATACTCGCCGCTGCGCCGTCAGCTCGTCCATCTTGTTAGAAGGACGGACGTTTCCCGTGACGACCGCCGGTACACGTGGTTTATACCGGCGCGCCCTCTCCCGCCTCTTGGCGCCAGCCCGACAGCCTCTTCCGTATCTCCGCTGGGATAGCTGTGCCTTTGGAAAATATGTCTAAATAACTTGATATGATTTTAATTAGTCATTCATGTCAAAACATCAAGTTTGTGGGCTTTTAAATTTGCATTTATGTGTAAAAATCTGATCGTCTAAAGTGAAAAACATTTCGAAATAAATCCACGTTTTTACTCATAGTTAAACTGAGTCAAGTTAAAGGGGTTTTTTTGTGTTTGTTTTGTTTTTTTGCGGGGGGTTTTGCGTGAAGGTTGCTGGGTGTGTCAGTACCAGAGAAGCAGAGGGGGGGAGGGGGGCAGAGGGGGGCAGGCGCAGGAAAGGCTGGAGGAGGAGAGTTCAGCCAGCCAACCTGAATAACGGTGCAGACATTTGATGCCGATTGGGCGGAGGACTGCAGGCTGCCGAGCGGTGAAAACTACGTTTTTCTGTCGCTGGAAGTCCCTGAGAGCAGAAGCTGTCTACAAACGACATCGACAAAGGTAACTAAGTCTTGCAACAGGCTGCCTAATCTATAGATTTTGACTGCATTGCTTTTAGGAGGCACATTCCTCTAGTGCCCCAGTGACTTGTTGCATCTTGTTTGCCTGCATACTTGAAAAACTGATATTTTAACAAACATTTTTTTTTTTTTATCTTTTAGGATGTGATGTCAGATTTTGCTATAAATAAAATGTTTGTGTAAGAAACCTTTGAAAGATAAAACTGCCATTTGTTCAGCAACCTTATTGCTTTGAAAGGAAAATAAATAAATAAATAAAAAACCCTATATTTTTTAGGTTGATAAATTTAAAACTTCTTATAAACTGATTATTAAATACGCCAATAGTTTTCCATGCGTGTTTTGCGTTATGCTGTGGTTTGTGTGGCAGGAGCAGGGTGTGGCAGGCAGCACACCCACCAACGCCACCAATGAATGAACCCCTTTTGGAGGCCTAAAACTTAGTTAACGCATGTTTTATGTTTTTGTTGTTGTTGTTGTTGTCGTCGTTGTCGATGATGATGTTTTATTTTGTTTGTTTGTTTGTTTTTTTTTCAAGGGGACTTTCACACGTCCTCTCTTAGAGTTTGTGTAAAACACAGACTGTCTATTATTTCAGCTTTTTTTTTTTCCGATGGTGGGTCTTGGGTGTCTTGAAAAATGCAAATTGTGTCAATTATGATCATTTTAATTTCAACAAAAAACATGCTTTTATCTTTCGGAGTACAGAATGGTTACCTTCTAATAGTGTTTTTTTTTTTCTATTTTTCCCTCGTCTAGATCTCCCTTCTCTCCTTTTTCTGACACAGAAACTCATTCTCACTCTTCCTCCTTCTCTCTCTTTACATATATTTCTCTCATAGCCTATGGGATGTTTTGCCAGGTCTTGTGCTTCGAGCCACAAATCTACATTAAATTGATTATTGGTAAAATCAAGTTAGTCTTGTGTCATGGCAACCAAACAGCAGCACACATGACTTCTTTCCTTCCGTTGTTTGTGTGTGTTTCTCTGTGCGTGTGTGTGTGCGCGGCTCGCGCGTGTGTGTGTACCTCGTGCTGTTTGTATCAAAACTGGCCATGCAGATGTACACAGAAATGGTGTTGCATCCTGCTTGCTGTAAGCATTGACTATTTTCAACAGCTCTTCCATTTGGGGAAGTAAACTAAATCCTGTTAAATTGTTCCACTATTTTCACACTTTCTTTCATTGCTTTTTTCCACACAGCACAAAAAGTGGCAAAACTGATTTTTTTTCCATATGGCTGTCCATATTTGGCTTTTTTGGTACTCTGATATATAAATGGAACGAGGGCTGGGAGGGAAGGAAAATGACAGTTTATAGAAAAGTAAGGGAGAAGCCAATCAATGAAGATTGGAAAAGTAAAAGCAATCGTGTAACTTGGCGAATATTGGCGGCAGTAGCCTTTTTTGCAGCACATCTGGAATGCATCAACAAGTTGGAAAATCTTACAAGTAAAAATGAGGGGGAGGAGTGTTGATAGAGTGGGGCCCAGTGGTGACTCATTTCTGCTATTCAATTCCACCACCGTGCTAAAACTGTATGTCCTTTTGTGGCCACAGTATAGGGCTTCCCCAAGTGCCCCTCCCTACCGCTCCTTTTCCAGAATGATGGTCTTCCCATATTCCTCTCTTTTTGCTGTTTTTAAGATGTGATTTGCTCAGCTGTTCAACATTTCCAGTGGTGTTTATTGGGACCAATGTAAACAGGTGCTTTGTTCTTCTTCCTGCTCTAATGTGTAAATCTAAAAAGACAGAACCTGAGTGGTCAAGGCGGCAGTGGTTAGCCGGAGGAACAGCAGAGATGAGTGTTGCTGCACTGGGAAAATGTCAACTATCAACACATAGCTGGAAGCATGATGGAAAACTCCAAGAGTGAATTTAACCGACCTCTGGTATTAGGATTCCAGTATTAATATAAGCCTCAAGTGTTCAGTTAATAAGTGAAATATAGGTAAATATTATGATTGACAACTGAGTCTCACTTGCAGCTCCCGGTTATTAGTGTGTACTAGTGTATTAGTGTGTGTACTTTACATTTTACTTTTTTATTTTCAACATCTTCTATTTTCATTTCTGATTAGTTTTGGCTTCTTCACTAGAAACAGATGGTCATAGAGGTCATAGTGCAGCGCAACTGCAGAAAGTGAACATAGACTCATCTGATTCTGATTTAGTGGAAAAACCCCAATTCAGGTGATAGGTAGCTCTATATTATTAATACTGAATTTTCTTTGTTTTTTTTTTAAACCAAAAAAAGAATTTTAGCTTTTTTTAGTTAGTTTTTTTTTTTTGTTGTTTCTGCACTTTGCACCATGTTGCACAAACAGTATGTCATTCTTTATGTGCTAAGAGAAAACCACATTTGTGGTTAGAAACTGAGGCCTCATCTGTTTTCTTAAAAATAGGCACTCAGATAAGAGGAGAGAATTGCAGAGGAAGTCTCGCTTCTGTCACCCAGAGCCCCTGGCACTGTCATTCCCTGACAACCTATAAACATACATTGTTTTTGTTTTGTTTTGTTTTATATATGATTACTGGAATTTAAACCATAGCTATAAATAAGCATTTCTGCTAAAAATTTTGCGGTTTATTTGCCCTTCAATGTCCGGGGTGTGTTTAAAAAGTGGATGAAAATGAGAAAGGACCTGTTTGAAACATGATGATAAACAGTCTGTAGAGTCGATGGGGGTTGCAGAGCCATGCCTGTTACTGAAGACATGAGCTGAAAGGAATGCCCGAGTCAAACAATCTGCTCAGTCTGGCCTTCATTAACTATTTTGGAAATGAGGATCACACAGAAACTAAGATCATTGCCATAAAAGTGCAGTCACCACTGATCTGCTTGCTGCTTTGACTATTCTTAAAGGCAAAACTGAATATAAGATTTAGGAAAATGGTATATAGGCCCATTTGGGCAAAACCTCTATCAGTTACAGTTTGTATATATCTTAAATATCTTTTCTTCTTCCAGTTCCATTGCCTGCTTTGAGTGGCTTTAAAAATCCAACGTCATGGCCATCGTTTTGCACTCCAGCCCCCTCCTGTGGGCCCGGTTGGCAGCCCTGATCTTCTCCTGTGTGGCCTTTTCTGTGGCAGTACACGGTGGGAACCTCTATCATGGAACCGGAGACTGGTGCATCTTCTGCTGGGCCTTCAGTTTCGCCGGGACCCTGCTCGTTATTCTGGTGGAACTCTTCGGCCTTCAGACCAAAGCCCCTGTATCCTGGAAGAATTTCCCAATCACGTTCGCCTGCTACGCTGCCCTCCTCTGCTTGTCTGCCTCCATAATCTTCCCCCTCCACTTCCTCAAAGGTACCGGGGGATCGTCTGAAATCCGAAACTACCGTATCGTGTCGACTGTCTTTTCTTGTCTCGCCACCATTGCCTACATGATCGAGGTGAGCATCAGCAAGGCACGGCCGGGTGAAGTTGTGGGTTACATGGCCACAGCCCCTGGTCTGCTGAAGGTGTGTGAGACCTTTGTGGCCTGCATCATCTTTGTCTTCATCAGCGACCCCACACTGTATGACAATCACGATGCTCTGAGGTACTGCATGGCTGTCTACTGCATCTGCTTTATTCTGTCAGCAGTCATCATCATACTCTGTATCGGTGAATGCACTGGCCGTCTCCCCTTCTCTTTTGCCCGTTTTCTGTCCGGCTATGCTCTTCTGGCCGTGGTCCTCTATCTGTCTGCTACCATTATCTGGCCCATATTCAAGTTTGACCCTAAGCACGGTGGAATTAAACAAAGGCCTTCCAGCTGTGGCAGTGTGGGGTTGTGTATTTGGGATAAGTGTATGGCCATTGCTGTGCTCACTGGCGTTAACTTGGTCCTTTACCTGGCCGACCTGATCTACTCCACTCGCCTGGTGTTTGTCAGTGCTTGAGGTAGGAGAAAGGTTGTTAGGGCAACAGTTTACTGCAAAAAAATTGAATTTGGCACATTCTTAAAGCCTTCCTCTGTCAAAACAAACAAAACCAAATGTTTTGCGGTCATGACGGAAGCCCGTTATTGGCTGTATTACAATAAACTAAAATGATTTGGTTATCTTTGAATTATGATTTCATTATAGTTTTGCAAGACAAAGAGTATATAGGAAAAAAATATGCCAAGCAAAGACTTCAATCAAACCATAATATTATCAATCTATGGCCCCAAACACAGTTATATGTACTTGTCCCTGCAAAACTGCCAAATTTGATTTTGTGTAAGTTTAATGTCACCCTGAGGAGTTTCATGAGAACAAAAGGTCGATAGATATGTTTACATGTACAACAATATTCTCTTCAGTTCTTCTTTATGTGCAACTAGTATCAAGCTTTAGCTTACAGAGTCCTACACGACAGTGTTTTGATTGAGAAAGACTTCATTGTGATTTATGGTGCTGATATAACCTCAATTTGTAATGACAGTTGATTGTAATTTGAAAATAATTTGAAAATGTATGTAAAATTAGAAAGCCATAGGAGTCATGTGACTCCTGGAATTCAATGTTCATGTAAATGTAGTGGGTAATGACAGCAATTTTCTTATGATTGTTGTTAGTTTGATGCCAAAAACATTGCCAATTCGAGTTTGTTTTTAGCCCTAAAGGCCAGGTTGTAGTAGAAATTCAAATAGCAGCTATAAAAGCTAATGGAATTTTAAGGTTATGAGAAAGGGTCTGTCTTGTTCAGTGATGATTTCATAAAATGTTCTTCTTTGTGTGGAGTACTAAAAAAACTGTCATTTTCTCATGGCTCTACGTGTTAAAGACTTGAAGTAGTGCACCATAGCTTACATGATGGTAAGGTGAGTGCTTAGCTAGCTTTTTGCGCTATTATAATATACTGTATGGATAATTATATTGCAAGCTACAAAAGAAGGCAACAATGTCTATGAGAAAAAAAAAAATCATATGTAGGTTTGTGAATTGAAAAAACACAAATGATATTCTAAAAGTGCACTTAAAGTTTTTTCATGTGGATTCATTTCTTTGTTTCATGGTTTCACAAGTTGTATCACTAAATTTATATATACTGTATTTCATATTGGGGCTAATGATTATACTGTTGTTATAAAAACAAGAGCAAAGCAAACCAAAAGCCTCTCTCAAGCCTCTCTACCACTTCAGCGTTTGAAAAAGAACTCAGTGTTTCAATAAAAACTACATGGAAAAGCATGCATGGTTGTATTATTTCATTTTTAGGTTTCTTAAAAGTGGCATAGACGTGTTCATCTCTAAAGGTCAGTCAATTTTGCTGTTCCATCGTGGCGCTAACACGCGTCTAGTGAAAGTATGAACTGCATGGTAAACACCTCCATCCATTTTCTACTGCTGTATCCTGTTGACTCCTGACCCCCTTTTTTGCCTTTGCTGCTTTTGGGTGACAGGTGGGACACATTCTGGACAAACTGAACCATTCATCACAGAATCTCATCAATAAATGAATAAAACAAGGTCACAATGACATGCCTTTTTTTAATTTAAAGATTATTGGACTCACTGATATGGGAGTCTGGTTACTTACTCACAAATCCAATTTTACATAAATAAGTTTAAATGTCTACAACTGATCAAAGCCTTACAAAGCCTTATTTTTTCATTGGGGGAGTTATATTAATAGAAGCATTATCATTTATTTTTGGTTTTTTTATATACACATGGATACAAATTGCATTCATCTTAACCATTTGTTTGTTTTACTCTTTTTTGTAATTTTGTTCCAGGGCTGTTAATTCATTTTTCTTATTCTGATTCATAAACAAAGACTTAAATTCTTCAGTGCTACAATAGCTTGATTCAATCTCAAAAGAAGGAGGCTGGAGGAATCTGTCTCCCACTCACATGTCTTGTTCTCAACATGGCAAAGAGTCAAATGTGCAAAAACAAGAAAACTTGAATAAAAGTGTGAATGTACTTTTTCTGTGAGTTCATTTCTTCTCTTTTTTAAGCTATTGGAATGACTGAAGTGCCTATTTTATTCTAGCCTATTTGTTCTCATTTGGGTTTTTACTGTTGTGTGTGTTTGTGGAGAAATGTAACAAATGGAAGTCATTTTTTTAGCAGCCATACAGCATCTCTTTGATGGTTGCCTTTGTCTGGGCAACCTACATTTACAGCTGTCAGATGTAGCCAGACTGCTTTTTTTAGTACCACATACCTTTGCATTCCCATACTTGGTTTGACTTAAGGCTTGTCTAAACACGAAGGGTCCATGTTTAAACAAAAGAACCACTCTGTTATCACCTGGTACTCCCAAGGATAAGGATCAATATTTCCACGAACCTGTGCACGTCAGTCAGATGAGATGTCGTTAAGATTAGAGTACACCTCCCCCAATGGACGTCATCGGATCATATTCCCGAGTTGGGTAAGAAGTTGGGATATAAATATTTGGCTGCGGACAGCATGCTAAAAACTTTAATGTGTCATACTTTAAATAAAAATAATCTGAACCATTTTCTAAGAAAATGTAAACTATCTGAGAAAACTGTGATGAAGCTAATGATCAAATTAACAGTACCCCCCTCCCACCCCCCAAAAAAAAAATTCCATCACATTTTCAATATTTGTATATATTGTTATGTTTGTCATGCTTAACATTAAATTTTCAGATGCACACCTTTCTGCAGCATTGACACATTGTAAACCTTATTAAAATACAGCTTAGAAGATTGTAGGAAATTTATGAGTTGTGTCCTGAAGAAATTATTGCTCGAGATGACACATTTACATTCTTGCTAAAAGCTGTTTAAAGCTATACAGCCACTATATCTGTCATGGATCTTTAAAGCTGGTTTATTCTCAAGTCCTGACATGACCATTTATGGTTGTGTGGATCCATTTCCACACATAAATCTAGCATAAAAACACATGCTACCATTTGAGAGTCTTTTGGTGGGATTGGTGCATTTTTGCAGTATCTTAGTATAGTTTAGTGTAAAAGAAAAGCAAACAGGATCCTAATAAGGTTGTACTTCATCACAAACCTGCTCTGCTTAGATTCTAACAAACTGTTCTTTAGCGAAACTCTCTAAACAAGCAGTATTTCACACTTTAGACAGAGCTTCAGCTACTGCCTGAAACACTGCCTGACTTGTTCTTCAACAACAGCCATGTGTAGCCATTTTCCCTGCCACACCTTCTGAGTTTATGTAGCACTTTTCCATGATATTGAAAACCTACAAATATGCTTTTTACACCAGGAATTGCAAAGCTGTGAATCAAATGTGTTTTATAATAATTTTAGAATCCTTTTTTGTATTTCATTATTTATTTTCCATGTGGATCAGTTTTGCATTTGCAAAAGAAAACACAAATAAGACACACTAAACACAGGCACTTCTTTATATAATTTATATTGAAAACATGTTAAAACATTAAACGCCCTTTTTATAAAACAATAGCAAATTCCTTTGGTCAAATTTGCTGACAAATTTCATTATAACTTGCATCATGATAATAGCTGCAAAATGAATTTAAAATGATGCTGAAGAGAAAAAGGCACAAGTCTCAGCTTAGTTTGGCTGGTTGGTCTTCTGTGACTGGTAAGAGTGGATATCCTCCCTGATTAATTCTGTTACTATGAAGAAAAAAGAGAAAAACACAATGTGGTTGATTAAACCATCATTTCATCCACATTTCTATTATTTCATAACCACTCAATTAAAAAAAATATGCATTATTGCACTGAAAAGACAAACACAAATAACTGACCTTCTTCAAATGTAATATGCTGCATAGATGTAGAGCTGGTAAACTCCAGGGGGCACTCCTGAATATTTCCATCCCTCTCTCCACTGCGATCAATCTCCAGTG
>CAAE01007973.1:13930-25503 GCA_000180735.1 Tetraodon nigroviridis | reverse complement strand
TCGCCGCCCGGCCTGCAGCTGGATTTCGTCAGTTCAGTCCACCGTGTCCAGAACCATCTTTCTGCTTGTAGAACGAGACCCTGAATCCCTCTCGCTTGTGTTGCTCCAAGCTGACGTCAGTATAGATGGATGAATATTTTTGAAGCGATCAATAACACACTTTCATTTTCTATTTTCGTAACAAATGATAATCAATGACCATAGCAACAGCCCCAGCCATGATGCACGCAGGGTTTTTGATTATGTTATTTTAGTTTTGGCATTTTATTTCAATACCTTTGAATCAATCTCTCTTGTATTTTCCCACACATTGATTTTGTGACTTGATATACAGATATAATTAGACGATGGTCACTAAATGAAGTGGAACTGTATTATTTAGCTACTCTTTATAGAACCAAACATCTCATTAGCCAATCATACGCATTTAGAAAGGATGACGAAGGTGAACTGAGCATCAGAATGGAGCAAAAATGTGGTGCAATTGGACCGACTGGAATATTTCTGTAACATGTCCAGGTGGATGCTATTATTTTGTGTAATTTCAGTTCATTTCCTGTCTTTGATGTTAGTTTTACTTCTTGTGTTTCAGACTAATTGTGCACACCTGAATTCAATCAAATTGGTGGCTTTATTTGTGGCCAGGTTCCTCGGGTTCCTCACGGCGTTGTTCTCCTGCTGTCTCCTTGTCAATTACTCTTGTGTGTTTTTGTCATTCTTCCTTGTGGCTCTTCATAGATTTTTTTCTTTATACATTTTGTTTTTTTTTTTATTGTGAAACTGTTCTCTAGCAGGACTAGAGATTTGTGGTTTGTTTCTCGAGGAGGTTTTTTTGAACAAAGACTTGCAACAAAGACTACAACTACAAAGTACTGCAACTGTGGGGACTTTTTGTTTCTGCTTATGGGTTCAGCCTCCTCTAACAATTTGGGCAGGTGTAAAATGTCCTGGGGGATGTTCACACTTATCCAGGTTGACAGCAATCAGAAGACAGCAGTGATGACAGTAGACAGCGGGGGGGCCCAGATTGATGACAACAGTGGAAAGGAGGGATTAAATGTGGAACCGGTGTGAATGCAAGTGGAAGTAGCAGTGGTGGACTATGTAATTTAAGACTTTGATAGACAGAGTGTGTGAGTGGAACATCTAGAAACTCTGTCCAAGAAGAACACAGTTGAGGGAAGCAGGCAAAAAAAAGCATAGATTTGAAGTGGTCACAAGACAAGAGTTTTTATTTTCTTACCACATCAACTGGAGTAAAACATTAAAAAAAAAAAAAAAAAAAACTGTTCCGACATCTGTTAGAACATTACATCTCAGTCAGTTTGACACACACCATTCATAAATGCCAGACAGACACCTGAATGACGGAGATGAATTGAGATGAAAGAGTCCATCAGTCAGACTGTCAGTGTTTTTGCGTAGATCATGTGGTGGGTGGCTCGGTGCACATCGTTTAACTCAAATTCAACCGACAGCCAACCAGGGAAGAGAGTTCCTGAATGTCTTTCTTTCCTTCCTACCAGTTTAAACTTCATCGCATTCAACAGCTGCATTCAGGACCGTCAACATGTGTGGTTCATTCTACACAAAATGTCAAACGGTGCTACTGCCATCTGCAATGTTCCCGTGTTGTGTTTTGCCATCGTTTTTATTGATGGTGTCATTAACCGTGTCCTTGCTTCTTTTATTTGCAGTTCAACGGATGAGCAGTTCCGTTGGAACGCTCAAGGTAGGTTGAACATTTACACCGTCCTGATCAGCCTACGATGTTGTTGCATGAACCTTGAACGCATCACTGACATTTGCACAGCACTAGCTTTAACATGGCGTTTGCAACATGTGATAACTTGAAGGACGGGATTTAGTCCATTGGCATTTACCAGGATGGATTTTGGCCGTCAGTCCTGTCTAGCATTCAGCGCAAATGTGCTACATCTCGCACAAACACACATGTTTTAACATGGCGGGTGTTGCTAACATGGGGAGTTTACATCCAGGCTGGATATACACCCATTCTTTTCTCTCTGTCTGTCCAGTTTGTGCCGTTCATCCTTTTTTCCCCTCCTTTACAGCAGATGGACAGAAGGACATTGAAGACGAGCTGACAACTGGTTTGGAGTTAGTGGACTCCTGCATTCGCTCCCTCCAGGAATCAGGAATCCTTGACAGTGGAGAGAGTGAGTAAAACTACCTGCATCTCTGCTGGGCCTAGTTTGATTCCTTTTATTTGTACTTATCCTTGGTTTGTCATTTAAAAGTTACCATACTAATGGTAAATACAGAATACATGGATATTGAGGACTAGAAGAACGTGGACGTGCTCTTCTGTGAGCATCTAAAGATATCACTCATGAAAACTATGACAGACAAGACAGACACACAAGTCAACCAACAAAATTACCATGCACCAACAATTTTATAGACCAAAGAAGCAACCAATGTGTGAGTGCCGTGCTAATTGTTCTTGCCACTTCCTTAGCCTGTTATTGGTTTTGGATCACTGCATTCTTTCTTATTTATTGTCTGCTGACCTTTCTTAATAGCTGCTGAGATGAATGACATTTTTCCAAATCGACATTGTAAAGTGTGTCTCTTAGGCTCTATCTACACAAAAAAATGTTAGGTAGGAAAACCATTTTTAGGTACTATTAGAGGGCATATAGGAGCTTGTTGCTGTTGAGCGCAGCTGCTACAAAAGACACCAGCACCCTCAAAAAGAGCTGCACACACATATAACTTAAAACAACATTTAAAGTTCGGTTGCACCTTAAATGTCTACGAGATTACAATGCTAATGTTCTCTTTTAATCTGGACCACGTCCTCGCCCTTTAGATTATGTATGAACTAAGGCAGCCAATCATGAAGAGGCTACAGGGCTGAAAGCACTCCAGACGATCTGTTATTTTTTTAAGTATGACCAACTTGGACCAATCTTTTTGTCACTTTGCCTCCGCCTATTTAGCTGTGTCATGGGTGTGTAAAGTTGCCCTTGATTTCACTTTTATATATCCAGAGAACTTCCTGCTCAGCCTCGATGGAGGTCAGGGTGCTGGTGAGAGAACAGTAATTGCAGATTTTTTAAAATGTATTTATTTATTTTTTCCTCTTGGGCCTGGGCGGAAGGCCAAGTCTGTACATCTTCTCCTAAAGACTCACATGTCTAAAGCTGCAGAAAGAACACAAAACCCCCATGACGTCATCCACTGGATCCATGATGTTAGAAATCCTCCTTTTAGCCATGTTGGACTGCTTCCGTGGTCGGACTTCCACTGTCATACCGCCTGGATAATATGTTGGGGATAACCGCCCACACCCTCCCTGATGCTGTCAAGAAACTCCAGTGAAACTCTGCATCCCTTCTGTGGATCTGAACATCCTTTTTCCTGTGCTGTGGACCAGCATGCAAAACTACATCTGCCTTATCTATTTCACATCTCCCACCACCTGTCCGGCTCAAACGCTTTCCCGACATTAAGAAGGATGTAAAAATACCCTCTGTGCTGAGACCTGAGGCTGACATGACGGACAGGACTAAACACACCTCCATTATTTTTTATACCATACTCCCTCTTCAAAACACAAAAACTTACTGTAGTCTTGTTTTATAATTAGGAGTTAAATCCTCTACCTGTGCTCCTCTGCTGCTGGCTGAAGAGTGATGTTTGAATATTAATACTCAGCCTTATGTTTGAGTTTCCACATATGCCAGTGGGCAATGTTCCTGCATATTTCCAAGGGTGATTAACTGATTCTGAACCATCTAGTCCAGAAGAGGGCTCCATCTGTGCATTTTTTTTTTCTTTTTTTTTGTCTGGTTTTTAAAGTAGGGTTGCTTGCAACCCCCTGACGAGTTTTGGGAGCTCCCACCCTGTGTAACACTGAGTGATGCTTAATAATCCATAAAAAGGAAAAAGGAGAAAGAAGACTGGGAAGGGGAGAAGCAAGCGAGCGTGCCGCAGTTCAGACACTCAATAGGGCTCAGAGGACGGGGAGAGAGAGGAGGAATATAGATAGGGAGAAGGAAAATAATTGATTAAAAACTCAGTTGTTTGGGAGAAAAAAGCCACAATGTCAGGTCTAAAGATTTTAAGGACATTTAAACATTTTAAATTGGCTAAGGGTGGAAAAACCAATATCTTTGTGATCTACTTTACACTACACTTTATTTTTTACACGCACATTATATAGGTTTGAAATTTGTATTCAGACAGGATGAACAAAAATAGCAACTTAATAAAATATTCATATATCCCTTTGCCAGGAGGTCACAGATCCACTGCTGCTCAATAAAACCAAACCACATTTAGAAACTCACACACGGGTTGCCAAAATGACTTGGTATGTTTCCTTTTTTTTAATAATTAGCAAGGTTCACCCAAGGAAATTGTTCTTTTTTAATTAACTGCCCTATGGATTCCTTATTTCCCAATCAGCATCAGCTTTAAATGCCCAGGGTGGGGATCTGAGAGCGGGAATTAGGGTTTGAAGCCACACCTCTGAGTGATGATGTCTTAAAAGTGGTGCGCCCATGTGAACCCAAATTCAAATCTTTCTCAATGCTCCAGTTGTGGTTGACTGATAACAAAAACAATTACAAAAAAACCCCAAAATCTATCATAAAACCTGCAGAGATTTTCCAGAAAGGGTCAAACAGCCACGTTCGGGGTTGTTACAGATTAAGTTATTATGTGCTCTGTCTATCACAACTTCTTTTCCTACCCTCCTCCCATCCTTTGCATTTTTCTGCTCCTCCTCCTCCTCTTCCATGTCTCACTGCTCCTCTGTTTCTTTTTCCCTCTGCTAATAAATTATGCATGCCATCTCCAACTCACGGAGTGGTGCACTGCTGCACTATCTGCTCTAAATTGCTCCTCTCTCATTTCCGTACTTCCCTCCTTGCTTCCCAGTCTTTCTGCCTCTCCTTCTCATTTTTCCATCGCTCCCCCTCCATCTTTCATCGCTTCCACTCTTTACACACACTCCGGAGCAAAAACTTAACTCAGCCTCCACATCACGCTCAACTCTGCACCGCTCCTGTCTCGCTAGGGCCAGCTCTTCTTTCCCAGAGTTCCTTGCAGCTCAACTCCACCCCGGAGGCTTCACTCCAGTACTCTGCCAGCTACCATAGCAACCAGACCCTCGCCCTTAGCGACAGCCTCGCCGCAGCAGCAACTCCTCAGCGCAGCGGGCAGGTCGGAGGAGCCGTACACAGCTACAACCAGGTAGGAAAGAGTTGTCATACACGGATAAAAGTGACGCTTTTGGAGTGATTTTAGCCGAGATGTGTTCCGGCGAAAGAATTTTAATCATAAAAGAGTCGCTTTGCCAAGGTAACTGAGCAGAAGTGAGTTTGCTGCCTTGCAAACTGAGGGCATTCAGAGCTTCACACACGAGTGCAGAGATGCTCCGTATTCCTCACTGTTTTGGCTTTTCAGCCACAGGCTGAGCAAACATCAACGCTCTTCCTCTTCTAGCCTTCTTGTTCATTCAGGATCTTCAACAGCACTTTAGCTGCATCTCACTTATGACTGGTAAAGTTAATCTTTTTTTTTTTTTTTTTTTGGAGTTTTGGTGGATGACTGCGTGACCGCACTTAAAAACGTAATTCCACTTAATTAGCTTGTGTGCCGTTTTTGAGTGAAGTGACTGTTAATTAGTTTTTTTGTAAAGCCATTTCATTTTACTGCAATTTTTAGGACGTTAGAGGGATATAAACTAAATAAAGCTGACTGCGAGGAGTCAGGTAAGAGATTTTCATTAAAGAGGAGATGATTAAATGTACACAGAGACATCCGAGTGAGCATCAGCTTATTAAAACTTATAAAGTTAGACAGTTACATAATAATCAGCACTGTGCTTACAAAGACAGACACTGCAGCATCCAGAGGATGGGTATTTCTACTATTAATGCTCTTCACACATTAATCAGAACTCCGATGCCATGCACGCTCATGTTTACACTTGAAGACCACCCACACATATGCTAAATCAGCTGCAGTGCTACATTAAAATGCACATTCGGGCCATCAGCAGCCAATGTTGCGTTTGTGATAATAGATGGATTGAAAGTAAGCGTGGCTACGCCCTGTCAATGAATATGAATGATACCATTAATTAATGAGGAGAAAATCCATTTAAGATTGGTTTTTCAGAGCCGTTTCCTGCTTTTCCATTAGAGTCTCTGACAGTTTAGCCACTAAAATTTGTGTGAAGGAGGTGAAGGAGGGTATGTTTGCCTTTGTAAACATACTGAGTCACTCTTTCTGTAGTCGCACCGTCTAATAATTAAGGAATGGAGGATGTATGGACAGATGGAAAAAATGTGTTGGTATAGAGACGAGTTGACAGACACTTTGTGCCGTGTTTCCTTTAGGTAGCTGTGTCTCTGTCCTCTTTTCCTTTCTCCCTTCTTCCACTGCTGTCTTTGCCCAACATCTCCGTCTACATAGGTCTGTGCAGAACTTGTGTGTGTGTGTGTGCGCGCGCGCGTGTGTGAAACAGAGAGACTATCCTCCTCTCGAATGTTTCTTTTTCTTTTCTTGTCAGTGTAATGGGGCCAGTGCTGTCAGCAGGGTTTGTTGCTCATGAGTCGCTTTGCGCCAACCACAGTGCTTGATTGGCTTCAGGAGCCTACATGCATGTTCCTGCACACGCAGGCGTTGCTGTGCGCGGGCACAAGCACGTGCCGGCATCTGGAGGCCATGCTTTTCTCCAGCTGCGGCTGCATTTTTTTTCTTTAAAGTCGGTGCAAGTGACTGTTTCAGGAAGAATGAGAGTGACAGAGAAAGCGTGTTGCAGCTCTTCTGCAGAGTATTTATAACCCTGAGAGGCTCGGCTTTAATAATGCATGAACACACGGTACCTTCAACATCACAGCATTTTACGGGGGGGGGAGAGCGAAGGAGCCGAGCTGCAAAGTGACAAAGAGTTACAGATGTAAAGTGCCCCCTTTGAATCCGTGTCAGGTGCTTATCCATTACCTCAAACAGCCATTTATCCAAACACACACTTGTTTATCTGCTGATTCATTTGTTCATCCCCTCGGCGTCCATAAAACCTATCCTCTCTTCTTTAGATTCCATCGGCTGTTGCGCAGGTGTAGGTGGGCACAGTCAATTTGCATAAACTATTAATAACTATTAACGTAAAGTCGGTTTTGAGGCGCTGATTCTCATCAGCTCCATATTTGCTTTTTAATCTTGGAACTCACACTCGGGATTATAATAGTACAAAAGATCTGAATGATTGGCGGTGTTCTGATGAATGGCTCCTGATGAAGATGTCTCTGTTTCTCTGTCTGTTTTCTTGATGTGCCGTTGATTATATAATCAATATGTTAATTTGTGTCCTTTTTTTGCTTTCCCTTTTGAAATTTTCTGCAATGTTGAATGGGAATTGGCTCTGTCTTCTTAACTCCAGTCAACTGATGATAATAATAAACTGGCTTTTGAGCCAAGTCACAGCCAGGATTTGTTTTTTCTTGAGGTGGATGTTCTTATTCTTTTACGTATACCACACTGCAACTGCTGGGCTCATTCGCCACCAGTAAAATAGTTGAGTGGTAAGAGTCTCTTTGTGTCTTTTTTTAATGTAAAACTGGTGCACTTCTTCTCATAACTTCTTTCCCACTGGCGGATCCTCTCCTCAGCCTCAACAATGAGAAAAGCATCTCACATTAGCGAGAAGGAGCCTGAATCCTCTGAGCTCCAGACAAATCGTCTTCTTTAACCTGGCTGCAAACTGTTGTTTCCATCAGGCAGGATTTTCCTCGTCACACCCAGGAAAATAAAGCCAGAGGCTGCTGGAGGACATAATGGGAGATTTTGTGTATGTGTGCGTTGCTATATTTATCCTTGGAAGGATTGCTGAGCGTGCACCATTTTCCTTTCGTATACAACTGTACAGTTGTGGATGGTCACACCTAAAAACCATTCCAGCGTATCAGATGTGTGTTTCCATTATCAGACGCCTTCTTTTTTGGGGCATTTGCATTTATTTTGTTTTGATATCAATATGAGAATTATGCACAACTCCTGCGACTAACATTTGGGCAGTGTTATTATAACATTTTCTATCCCGGAGAATTAACAAGCGTCATAAAGTTCAGTGGCAGCTCGTGAAAATCGACTGTACGTGCAGTCAAGAAAGCGCTCAGAGGGGATCTGTGTTTGCATAATTCCTGTACAACCACGTTCACGTCTGGAGAGAAATAATGTATTAGTAGCAATGGCGGAGCTTTTATACATCAATCAAAGGCTATATGTGGCTCAGTGGAGGGCTGGCATACGCTCCCTCCCACCGTCCTCACACACCGTAGCCGAATATTTTCAAGTCGAGGAAAATGTGTGTGTTAGAAAAAGATTTTCTGTACTAACTTCTCTTCGACAGGCATTATTGTTGTCTTTGGGGATTTCATTACGAGCTCATTTATGTTCTGAACCTGTTGCATCTTAAGGTTTTGGAAAGGCTGTTTTATTTTTACCATCGTTTCTGATGATTCTAATGCTGTGCCCCCCTACTCTTCCTCCGCTTTCTTCCTCCCACATTCATTCCTCCCTCTTCGTTCTCCTTATCCTTGTCACGGCTCCCCACGCTTTCTCTGCGTCGCCTTCCCCACTCCGTTGCATCCGCCTCAGGTGACATCCAGCCGTGCAGCCCAGCAGCAGCAGCAGCAGCAGCAGCCACACACTGGTGCAGGGTCAGGTAAGAACTTCTGTGTCCACCTCTTCTCCTCTCTTCTCTCTTCCTTCGCAAAGACCCATTTTCTGTGTAATGAATTCAGCCAGTATAGCAAAGAGGCACCACGCGGGTGCACGCAGATGACATTTGGAGACTCTGACAGACAAGCACAATAATTGGAATAAAAACCAAGGTACTAGCAGAATATTTTTAAAGCCATCAGCGTGAATAATTTGCTGCTTTTTGTTGCGTAGTGGCTCCGGGCAGTTTCCAGATTTTTATTGGTTGACTTTAACCACAGCGTTTCCTGGACATGACTACGCCATACCCCAACCCTGCAGGGATGAAGGATTATTCCACGGTTCCATTAACAGAATAAGTCACATTAGACAGTGCCCATGCCGGTTGCTCAGCTTCCCTTGCAGATTTTTTTTTTTTTTTTTGCCGACGCAAAACAGCCAATCAGTGTGCTCTATGTGGCATTTGCCCACCAAAGCCAGTGGGAAAAAAGCAAAAAAAAAAAAAAAAAAACCCAAAACTGACTCACACCTAAACAATAAAATCAGACAAACCAATTTGACTTGGCTGGCTGATTGTTGGACTGTTGCGCAGGCGGTTTTAAGACCCCCGTTCCAGACACGGAGGGCGTTAAAACCACCGTGACCACCACTTTTGGTGCAAAAAAAAAAAACCCAAACTGATTCTCTGCCTGCCTCCTCCAGGTGTCTATTACTCCAGCTCCACTTTACCCTCCCAGCGAGTCAGTTCTCCTCTGACAGGAGGCTCCAGCTCCCCGAGTAAACTGCAACGCCTCGGATCAGCCTCTGATACATCAGGGTATTCAACCGCTCAGCGCCTGCCTTCATCCTCCTCTCCTAGCAAACAGGCTTCTAACCGACTGGCCAAGTCGTACAGGTAGAGAACCACGGTCACGACAAAATGGATCTCAGAGATTCTCAAAACATGCCATAAATGCTTGAAGACAAGAGTAGAAGATTGCCTTTAAGCTTCTGTGAAAGATCCAATGCTCACAGTAATGCATCACCATCATCATCATCATCATTCATTACGCCACACACACACACACACACACACACGATGACGGATGTTTTTAGTTTGAACAAACTTTCTCAAAGTTGCCCTTCGTCTGTCAGCACCACAGCGGCTCCTGTCACAACCGCCGGAGGGGGCGGGTCTCCCTTAAGGATCACATCCCCGCCCAGTTCCACAGCTGGAGGGGGCGGGGCCAGCTCATCATCATCGCCTCTCCATCAGGTAGTTATTTTGAACTCAGCTGTCCTCACATCTGAGTTACAGCTCAAGTCCCAGATGCAGTATCGTATCATATTTTTATAAACTGTTGATTAAAAAGTCAAATATTACTATTATTATCATGATTATTATATGGTGTTGATATTGTGCCAACTAGACAGAGTAAAGATAGTAGTGTTTTTACTTTATAAATTATTTAATAACAGCAAGGTGCTGTTTCACAGCAATTATGGTTTGACAAGTCAGTTCTGTAAATATAATCCGTATAATTACTGTCATTACACTGGGATGAAATTCAAAATAAAAGAAAAGTGACTGATTTCAAAATCTCCAAGTGTACCAGTGTGATCGGCATTTTTAGCGTTGAGACTATACCCATCTGTTTGTGTGTGTGTGTGTGTGTGTGCTTGTGTGTGTGTGTGTGTGTGTGTGTGCGTGCTTTCAGATGAGTTCAGGCATAGGGAGCTTACGTCCCACATTGTCTCCCAAACGGCTGGCGGCCCACCACACATCTGACCAGTACAAGATCTCCCACCAGCTCTACGCTACCGCTACGCTACAGAGACCTGGAAGTCTAGCTGGTGGGTGCTGACACACTCGTGCTTTATTTATTTTTTTTATTTTTTTCACCGAGATCCAGCGATGCAGAGGTGTGCACTCGCGATTCAAAAGCTTTTTGTATTTCTGCCGCTGTTTGGAAACCACCTCTAGCTCTAGTATAAAGGTGTAAGAGTAAAACTCTGCTTTCTCCTCGAATATGTTCTGTCTGAAAAGATTTCCGCCCTCTGTGGGGAGCCCGCTGACTGTTGGCCTGCAGAGTGAGGTCACCACAACCCTCATTTTTCCAAAGAACTGCTGTATATGTTAACAGGCTCATTAAACAAGATTATCATTTTATTTAATATATCTGCTCTAATTAAAATCAGTGGTGTTTCTACAAAAAAAAAGCCCACTTTGCCAAATGATAAATTAAAAAAAATAAACCTGACCTCTTCGTGCGTTATAGATGATTGATTATTAGAGTTACGGTGGCCAAAAATTGGCTTTCTTGGCGTAAATTATGTATTTGAAACAGGGCTACATCTAATTTAATGGATTATCCTATTAAACTTAAAGCTGGATTGATAAAACTCATGACCTTCATGCTTTATCCTGAAGGCAAAACTGTGATTTTGGAGCGCCTGAAGGGAGCTTCATCGCTCATGCAAGTCTCAACATGAACGCGGCAGAATGGAAAAGAGGTTGTAATTTTCAGATCTCAGTTGTAATTATCAGTTTGGTTTTTATTTTTATGAGCTCGAACTAACAAAGTGAGGCCAATAGTCCCGAAATCAATTCACGGCAGCTTATCAGTGAAGGTCTTTGTAATTTGTTGCACACACACTTGGGGGGGGGGGGGGGGGGGGGGAAAAAATTAAAAAAAAAAAAAAAAAAAAAAAAAAAAAAATAACAAAAAACAAAAAAAATTCAAAAAAATAAAAAAAAAAAAATTTTATAAAAAAAAAAAAAAAAAAAAAAATTCTTTAATAAAAAATAAAAATTTTTTATTATTTATAAAAAATTAATTAAATTTTTTTTTTTATTTTAAAAAAAATATTTTTAAAAAAAAAAAAAAAAA